>RJWJ010014313.1:0-38171 GCA_004363605.1 Indri indri | reverse complement strand
ATGTTGTAACAAATTATCACAACTTTATGGATTACAACAACAGAAATTTATTTTTTAAAAGTTCTGGAGAACAAAAGTCATAAATTGACGTGTCCACAGGGCCACACTCTCTCCAAAGTCTCTGGGGGAGGAGAATCCTTTCACGTGTCTTTCAGTTTATAGTGATTTCAGGAGTTCCCTGCTGCTGTGTGACTCCAATCTCTACCTCCACCTTCACAGGGTCTCCTGCTCCATGTGTGTGATCTCTTCTGTATGTGTCAATTCTCCCCGTGCCTTTCTTATAATGACTTTTACAGATTTATTGAATTTAGGGCTAGATAATCCAGGATAATCTCATCTCAAGATCCTTAACTTAATTACATCTGTTAGGGGTGGGGAAACTTCGGCCTTCTGATTTCAAGATTGTTCTTTCTTAAGCACCAAATGAGACAAAGAAAGCTTCATCTTTCTCTGCTGCACCCCTTTTAATAAAAGGATTTGTTCTGTAAAATTTGGATTCAGTCAAAGGGCCACACTTAAAGACCTAGTTGGCCACTTGTGTCCTTAAGGCCACAGGTTCCTCACTCCACCTAGGACGTGGCCATATATTTTGAGGGACTACCATTCAACCCACTATAGTTCTGCTCATATATGTTCCAAAAAACCTTCTTTGGTCTATTACTGTGTAATGCTACTTACATCTTCTTAAAGGGAGAAGTGGTCCTAGAGGGAGAAGCCACGTTATAATCATTTTTGTGTTCCTAATGTCTAGCACATTTCCTGAGACATAAGTCAACTCATAATACATATATGCTCAACAAATGTGTTTCTTGTAATACCCACAGCCTGAAGGCTACATCTTGCTTTATTTAAATATTCTTTTGTTGTCACTTTGGTTAAATATGTCTCTTCTTCTCTGTAGAGTATAATAGTTAAGAGTTAAAACAGCACGGTGAAAAGTCCAACAGAAAAGATTAAGTTCATATTTTTATTTCTTGTTAGATTTGAGAAATGTGTACTGTAATCTTGGATCTACCTTTAACTGGGAGTTTATCCATTATGGCTTAATGTACTTTTTACTTATAAAATAAGAATTAATTTAGCTAACCTTTTAAATTCATTTAACCTCTTAAAAGTGACCTAGTTTCAGTCCTTTTTCTAATCTTAGTTTTGGCACTTTATAGTTACACAGCAATGAGCAAATTACAGAACCTTTTTAAGCCTAAGTTTTGTCATCTGTAAAGAGGGAGTTGTCACTCCTACTTCATAGGGATGTGAGAATTAAATGAACAATATATTAAAAATTACAGAGTGTAATTCCTGATGCTAAGGAAACAGTACATTATTGTGAGCTCTTAATAGTGATTGTTGTGACTTTTAGGTCATGCAATAGTTTATTTTCCTGTGAAAAGTTATACTTAAGATCCATGGAGTTGATAGACATGATTGAACATCAAGATTTGACTTTTTTTCTGGGCACTAGCCAAAATTTGTTGAGGAGACAAAGGACCTTTCTTTGGGTCATGTGTTGAAACTTTATTTCTTTAAATTAATTTTAAAATATTTAATTGACAAATAAAGATTTTACATATTTAAGGTATAGAGTGTGATGATTTCATATATATCATGTTCTGATATATATCAAATTAATTAACACATCTATCACCACCTATGCTTTACATTAGATTTCCAGAACTTGTCTATCTCATAACTTAAGTACTGTACCCAACATCTCGCCATTTCCTTCAACTCCCCCATGGTACCTTTGAATAATCCCTTACTCAAGAAAATAGTTTTTAAATCAAAAAATATTCCTGAGAATACTGCTGTAAAGAATACCACCTAAGGTTTGAATTGGAAACCAGTTCTGTAATGCTGTTTTCTTATTTCTATTTTTGCAGGGGCCCTGAAGAAAAGAAGCTGAAATTATGAGGACAACTGACCTCCAGGTAGATGGATTCAGTTCTTATATGTCAATTTACCAACTCCCAATGGTAGTCGGTAAAGAAATATGATTGCTGAGGAAGAGAAAACCACCAATATTAATATAACCCATTTTAAGTGTTTGCCTTTTAGTACTTGAATAACTTTGTTCAAGAGAAGTACTCAACAGTATTATGAGAAGGCTCTTATTGTACTCCTTACCCTGAGATAATTATGATGCCAGAAATTCAAATTTATATTCAGCAATGTGGTTTCACAACCTGCAATATTATAAACATCCAGGCAGTGCTACATTATTGAATGCACATTTGCCATCCTTTAAAGCCAGATCATTCTAGGCATAAATTAGACTTCATCTTTCAAGATTATAAAAATTTATAATAATTGTAATATTCAC
The DNA here is from genome assembly GCA_004363605.1 of Indri indri. Lineage (NCBI taxonomy): Eukaryota > Metazoa > Chordata > Mammalia > Primates > Indriidae > Indri > Indri indri. The sequence goes on along the minus strand of RJWJ010014313.1, from coordinate 35,851 downwards.
AGACATTCCCTTTGCTCTTAAATCAGTTGAAAACTAGAGTTAATGGGCAAAGTATCCATAGCTATAAACAAGAGGAGCAAATGTTACTGGTTGACTTACAAATAGCTGTTTGATAATGTAGAGAGGAGAGGATAGTCTCATTTATAGTGTCTGAAATTGAGTTTCCTCTTTAAAGGACAAAGTAATTTAATTTGTAAAAACATTTGAGCTTTATTACGTAAGAAAAAAACTGCCTTTTAACAGGTTTATTCAATTGTATTTCCTCATTATACTTGTACTCACTTTTCCATCTGTGGGTGGAATTTATTACAATTACCAGTTTTATACCGAATGAGACAAAATCTCCAAGATTTATTTCAATAAAACATTGAATTCCTTGGCATTAATAATAAAATGTATATGCTTTCTCGAATAAAAACCATACTTTATTGTTTAAATCCTGTCTTCCCTCCTTCCTCACCCACATGGATTGTTACTTTAAATTTTGAAATGAAACCGATTAATTCATAAACATAGGCAGTGGGTAATGTTGGTATCACATGTAAGTTTCTCAGTGTGTGTTCTGTGGAATAGTAGCATCAGCATTGTCAAGGGACTTGTTAGAAATGCAAATTCACAGGCACCATCCCAGACCTATTGAATCGGAAACTCTGTAGGTAGAGTTCAGCAATCTGTGTTTCAACAAGCCCCTCTGGGAAACCTTAATGCATGCTAACATTTGAGAACCAGTGGTTTACAGCATTTCAGGATCCCTGGGTGCTGTACGCTCTTATTCCCTGTAGAGACTATCTTTGTGCACATGTGGGAGTATGCACATTATGCGTAAGGGGGGTTGAAGCTTTCTATAAATGTTTCGAATAAATCGCCTGGCTCATACATGTGGACTAGATTATTTAGATATATTGGTCCATACTGTCCCTTAACTCTCCTTTCAATTTACAGAAAAGAAATCACATATACTTGCCAATAATTGGGAGCAAAATGATGGACACATTCAGGTACAAAGAGATACAAAGGACGTTGGAAACCAAAAAGGAGGGGGGCTGGGAGGGGAGTGAGGAGTGAAAACTTACTTATTGGGTACAAGGAACACTATTTTGGTGATGGGCACACTAAAGCCCTGACTTATGCATCATACAAGGTGTCCATGTAACAAAAACATTTGTACCCCCTTAATATTTTGAAATTAAAAAAAAAAAAAAGCCCTACTCTATTTTATTTTGTTGTGTGGATGGCCCATTGGTAATTTCTTCTGTCCTTAGACTGAATTCCAACTCTTTGTTGCAACATTAGGGCCCTATCTTAATGGATAATCCAATTATGCAAGACAAAAGGGAGGACAGATGGTATACCTGATTCTTTTACACACATCTGATGTCAGTGGTACCTCAAAACAGTCCTTCACATTAACTCTCATTATGTTTTCTAGCTTTATCACAGTATAACTTGTAAAATATAAAAGACACCTTTTTAAAATGTACAATTCAATACATTTTAGTAAATTAATGAAATTGTGCTGTCATGACCACAATGAAATGTTAACACATTTCCATTTTGCCAAAAAGATCCCTCACAATTAATTCCAATCAATCCCCACTCTCTCCTCCAGCATCAGATGCCACATTGTGTTTTCTGTCTCTATATTTCAGGACATTTCGTGTAAACAGAATCACACAATCGGTAGTCTTTTGTGTCTGACTTCTTTCACTTACAGTGTTTTTGAGGTTCATTCATCGAATATTCACATACGTCTCTCTGTGAGGATGTATGTTTTCATTTTTCTTTGGTAGTAGAACTGTTGAGATACGTGGCAAGTTTATGTTTAACTTTTTAAGCAACTGCTAAACCATTTTCCAAAGTGTGCTATTTAATTTCTCACCAGCAATGTATATGGGTTCCAATTTCTCTATATTCCCTTCGACACTTTATGGTCTATCATCTGAATATATGAGAATCATCTACCATATGAGTACAAAGTGTATCATCGTGGCTTTAATTTGCATTTTCCTAATGGCTAATAATAGTGAACATTTCTTATGCCCATGAGCCATTTGTTTATATCCATTTAAATATATAGCTGATAGTTACAATGGTATTTGATCATGTATGTAGTTCTACAAGACGTTTATATATTCTGGGTACATGTTCATTCTCACATATAAGTTTGATAAACATTTTTTCCAAGTCTGTGTTTTTTAAAATTTTTCTAATGTGTTTTGAAGCACAAAATTTTTAATTTTGATGAACTCTAACTTGTCATGACTATTCTTTTATAGATTTTGATTTTGATATATGCAGGAACTGTTGTCTTAATCAAAAATCATGAAAGATTTTCCGTATATTTTCTTCTGAACATTTTATAGTTTGGGCTCCTACTTTTACATCTATGATTTAATTTGCTTTATTTTTGTATATGTCACGAGGTAACAGTCTATTTGTTTTCTATATGTCTAATGTCTTTTTTGTTTTTCTAGTCCTGTTTTATTATGAATTTTGGCTTAAATAGACATTTTCTAGTGAACAATTTTAACTTCTTGGATGTTTTGTTTTTTTGATTTGTTTTGTTTTTGGTACGTTTAAGTTATGTTATTTTTAAAAATTTTATTTATTCATTGAGAGATAAAAATTATATATACAATGTTATTTTGAAATATGTTTACATTGTGGAATGGCTAAATTGAGCTAATTAACATATGTTTTATCCCACATACCATTTTGAGAATATTTAAAATCTTCTATCTTAGCAATTTTCAAGAATACAATACATCGTTATTAACTCCAGTCATCAAGTTATACAGCGGATCTCTTTATTTCTCATATTTGAGATTTTGTATTCATTTGGCCATCATCTCCCCAGGCAGCCCCCACACCCACCCAGAGTCCCTGGTAACAACCATTCTGCTCTCTACTTCTCTGAGTTCAAATTTTTTAGATTCCAAATATATGTGAGATCATGTGGTATTTGTCTTTCTGTTTCTGGCTTATTTCACTTAATTTAATGTCCTGCAGGATCATCCATGTTTTCACAAAGGACAGAATTTCCTTCTTTTTTAAAGTGAAATTGTATTCCATTGTTTTATATATATAAAAACATACATACATTTTATTTATCCATTCATCCTTTGATGGACACTTTGGTGATTAACATATTATTACCTTTGAATAGAAGATCTGTTCTTATCACCAGCAGCCATCCCATCACTGAAGTGCCTGATAAATGTCTAATCACTTTTAAAAATTATTTTGGCTAACACTCTCATTTGGAGACTTCCCTCATATCATTCCCCACATGTAAATCCCCTATACCTGTACATTTATCTATAATTATACTTATTATAGGCAATATTGTAATTTTAGGTTCACTTTGAATCTCTGTGAAATGATGAACTTTCCAAGAGTATATTGTCATCTTCATCTATTCAATCTCAGTATCTAGTTTAGTAGCTGAAGGATTCTTAGAGGTTGCAAACGTTTAGTTTGTGGTTAAATCACTAGCAACTCACAGAGCTGGTATTAGATCCTAGGCCCACTGACTGACTCATGGTCTAGCATGGCTTCAATTCCTCTTACATTTCCTTAAGTGTCACCTTGAACATCATTTTTAGTTTCTACAAATCCGATTTGTTAACCTTATGAAGAGTGGCAAGGTACTTCTCTTATTGTGCCTGTTAGCATCCTTTACTTTTATCATAATATTTATTTTATTGTATTTGTCTGATTTTCTGTCTTCCTCCTCCACCAAAACTATGATTTTCTTAAGGAAAATGGTCATAATTACCTCTCCATCCCCATCAATGAACATAGTACTTAGCACATGGAAGGGACTCAGCAAAGTTAGTAGAATTTAGTCTAATTAAATTAAAACAACATTTGAAGTTAACTTATTTGACTGAATTGTGGGGATAATATAATCAAGTCACGTATTTGTTCTTAATCATAAGACCTGGATAGATTTTAGAAAACTCCACCAGAAGGTTATAACTAACTGGTACAATGAATTTCAAACAGACGGTCAGCAATAATGCCAAGCCTGTTCTTATTTTAATTCCTTTGATAATTATGTGGTGAACCTTGACATCATTTGCTTTGATAGCCAAAATAATCATCATTCGCTACATTCTTTTTATTATGAGAGCCTAGAAATCAATGAATGTGGTGGCTCAACTCATTTACATGGGCGGTTTTAAAGGCTAAATAATTTTGTTGGAGAATTTTAAAATTATAATTTTTTTAAGTTGTGAATTATTTTTTAAGGAGAACATATGTTTTATTTGTTAAAATGTAGTTTACTTTATTTTGACATGGCCACTATCTAACACAGAAAGATTTTTCCTTATGTGGTCTGGTATGTAGAAACTGGGTAGTTTTAGGCCTGTCATTTAAATAATTTTTCTATTGTCTTTCAAGTGATTATAAATATTATTTACTTTGATCTATTTAGTTATAGAAATATTAAGGAATTTAATAAAAAACATTAACAATGTAATAACCTTGGCTACATTGTAAGAGTCATCTGGAGAGCTTTTAAAACTACAATGCTCAGACTCCATTCCCAAAACAATTAAACCAGAGTCTCTGGGGGCATATCAGAAAACAAATTCCTTATATTAACAATAGATATGAGCAAACTTCACTATCATTTCGGCATTTTGCTTCTGTTCTGTTTATATTTTAAAATCTTTGAAGTGCTACTAGTAATACCAGATACCAGGTATTTAGTAAATTTCTATATTTTAAGTCATTCTTTTAAAATCACAGATTAGGATAATACTATTGAGACATTTTCAAAAATCTTTCAAGTGGCCTGCATTCCTGTAGCACTTGGTACTTTTTGGTGCTCCTAATCCAAAAATGTGTTAAAACAGGACAATGGAAGGTCCTTTTAATAACGTGAAAAGAGAGTCAAGTATTCCACTTTATTATTGAATAATGTTAGCTTTATTATTATAATAGAATACAGAATGACATAAAATTAAGAGCTTTTGCTAAACTCTGTAAAGCAACACATGCATCTGCCATAAACAACCTTGATTCATGTTAAGTTTTATTGCCACTTCACTGCACTAAGGTGCAATAAACATTCAGTGTCATCTTTAAAAAAAAAAATTCCTGGGAGTAAACAGGAACTGTCCCCTATAAGAGTGTAACTTTATTTTCAAGGAAGACTTAACTAGTATTACATGGTTTAGCAAAGCACTGTAGAAAAGCTACATAGAATAGTTTGTCTTTGATAAACTGTGCAATCAATTTATACAGTAGAATACCATCCACATATACTAACAAACTAAGAAATGATAGAAATGCAGTCATTGCATAGCAGAAAGCAGACTAATAAGAAATATTCACATCTAATGAACAAAACACACACCAAAAGTTAGCCATGAGGAGTATGAAAGGTTAAAAGCTCTCAATAAACACGTTAGGTTAACGCCGAAAAATAACAAGATAAACAGCAACACAGAAGTCAGAGCCATAATTTATTTTATTTTCTATACATAATATCTATACATGATAGCAGAGGATGAAATGTCCTTGGTTCAGCCTTTATTGGCCTAGCTCATGAAATTTAGGCAGGACCAAATCAAACAATGAAGCACATTGAAAAGAAAAACCAGAGTCTGTTTAGGAAAACACAGTGTATTTTCCTACATCATTGGATAGCAGCTTTTTGAGAAAAACATTGCTCAAAACTTGGGTATGGATCCCAACTGCCTTATTTGGCAATTATGCTAGCAAGTTTATGTTGTAGTATTCTAAATGTGTTTAGACCATGACCTGTGGATTCTGAACATGAAATTTAAATATCTGTGATACTCCGTCAGACAAAAGGAGACTTCAAAAATACCTTCTGCATAAATATTTATCTCTAAAACATCTGGGCAGTAATGAAACAGACTAGAATTTTTATCGAGAATATTAATGGACCTCTGTAATTTAAAGCCCTTACATAGTATACCTACAAATATATTGCTACAGTATAAATGAAATGTAATAATATTACTCAATAAAAGCTATTTTCTGTACATTCTCTTATGTATTTTATATTTAATGCTACATATGGTACAACACTTATTGAAGTAGTTGGTATCAGCAAATATAGCAATAATGTACAGTAGATTTTTCTAGCTCCAACTAATGCTTCCCATTTTCTTTTTATATTACAATAGTCTAAAATAGGGAAACGTGGTGTGGCATGACTTGAACAGATAGCAACTGATCTACTACTGTACACGAGACAACGTTTGAAATTATAAGCTTTTTCTACGTAAGTGGACTTCATACCCATATGTTTTAAGTTCCATCTGATTCCTACCAGCTGTTCTGTTCTTAAATGCAGGCTCTAAATGCATTTCCATAGCATTTAACAACATTATAACAGCTAAGAGTGGCGATTCCGACACCATATTTTAAGACCACAACTTTTAAAAAAGTAAAAAATGTACAATCTCATGCTGTATATTTACATATATAATTTATATATTCTATTTTTGTTTGCTAGTCATAAATTTCAATCTACAGCTTTTAATGTCGTTATATAAAAGAATACATTCAACAATTCTAGAGCTTGCAAAATATTTTTGCCCCTCTATAAATATCTTTATAATGAGAATCAAATGATAATTGGGCCCATGTGCTATCGGGAAATAGGGAGGAAAAGGGAATGTTTTTAAATTATTTTATTCTATTTTAATTTTTCTTTTTAGTTTCTATTGAGTATATGTGTCTGTTAAAACGATTCTTCCTTGAGTCTAGTGGTAAAAGCTCAGACGATAATGAAGTAGCCTATTTAAAGCATTTCTCTCCATTGGACTAAATGTGCTCTACAGTGAGCAGCTGCACCTTTGCCTATGAAATTTCCACGAATTTTAAAATAGCATTTTATGACAAAATAATGCAGTTGGCATTTTTTAAGAGGAAAAAAATGGGGATTTTTAGCTTTGGAAACAAAATGTTAAAGCTATCTATACATCAGCTTAAAAAACTAAACAAAAACGTAAGCACGCCATAGTTTGTGCAATAAAGACATAGATCTTTTAAAATTTTTCTTCATGAAACATTTATAATTTATCCTTTAAACACCTTCACATAAAAATATTTTTGACATATACAGTATCTCTTTTTTTTAGAATATTTGGAAATATATATCTACAAATGACCTTGGGGTTATAGTTCAGTTTGATTTTTCTTCTACTTTCCCTCTTATCTTTGACCCTTCTTCCCCTCCTTCCCTCTCTCGTTCTGTCTCCTTCTGACATGATTTTGCTCTCTCACTTCCTCTCTCAGAATCCCATCTCCAAACTGTATACTCCGCTCTGCTCTGGACTGCCAGACAGGGGTCTTTTGTTCTTATTAGGAATGATGGAAATAAGGAAACCTTCAAATTCTTTAAGACAGAGGCAATAAAGCAGATGGGAATTACTGCGTTGAGAACATAAAGCAATTCCCAGTGCAGAGGACTGAACGATGGAAGATGACTAGAAAGACCTATTGGTGTGGTGTGGGGGCTTTTAGCTGAGGCTCTCTGTTTAAATAGGTAGCCCAATAGACTAAGTTAAAGATTCCAAATAGCAGCGGGAAGGCTATTCTTGACAGTCGGTCGATTTTGCTGACACTGTTGAAGGTCTTCTTGGGTTCTGGTGGTTTTGTTTCGGGCTTGACCTCTTTTGGTTCTATGGTTGCACTTTTAGCAATGGTGGCTAAGCCAGGGTCACCCCTGGCCAAATTCGGGGTGTAGCTGGTTGCTGTAGGAGCGTAAGTGTTGTTTTTCTTAATGAGAGGATCCTTCACTTTCTTTGGCTGTGGAAGGAAGAAAACAGTAAAGCATTTTGTTTAGTAAAACTGTGAGAAGTAAAAATTATAAGTTGTTAAGCAAAGTAGCCCTTACTTTGGAACCAAAGTCTGTGCTTTATTTAAAAATCTAAGAAACATAATTAATGACTATCTTATTGGGATAAATCTAAAATGTGGATAATATCTTACAGCCTTTGCCATCAAGATGTAGAGCACCTTAGATTCTATTAAATATGGTAGATGTTACCACCACAAAGGATTATTTAATCTAATACATTTGTGCAACTATGACATAAACAATCAACTGATTTTATACTATAGACCCTTTCAGCCTCTTTAGTATACTTTCACTATGCAATATAGAATGCAGCAATATTCAAGTGGATTTGGCCACAGAATTGAATTTTCAGGGACTATCTCAAGACACCACAATTCGGTAGAATAGAATTTGGGAAAAACTGCTGTAGCTCGAGTCCTCCTAGATTATTTCTAAAACATTTCTTGGTAATGTCTGCATGTTATGATCCCTAAAGCAATTGTCTATGTTGGAAAGAGAAAATGCGCTTGCCTTTGATTTCACTGAAAATTGTGGATGGTTCAATTTGCAAACTCAATTCAATGGAAGTATTATAGTTACAAATTTATGATCAAGGTGATTAGTCTCAGAAAACAACTGGAAGACTATGATTTTCAAGTTACAAAAATTATAATGGACTTGATATATAATGGATTTGCGTAAGTTTATGTGCTCCTGATTTCAGGTTGGTTAACAGTTTGTCCCTGTTCTCAAATCAATAGAGACAACAGGAAAGTGTATTGGACTAGAAATCTTTACCTTCGTGTGTCTTCTTTATCTCCTTCACTCTACTCTGCACTTCCATCCACCCAAACAACCTCTCCCTTTAGCAATAACAAAATTATCTTAGCACTTAATTATTTATGACATAAGAAAAAAAAAGAATCTTCATTTCTCCTCTCTCTGCACACTCATGCAATCCTCCAGGTCCAAACATTCCTTCTTATAGGTTTAAAGAGACATAATAGTTATGTATCAAGGGGACTAGGAAAGCATTTACCTTTTCTGGAACCACACTTTTGCCATCCCATGCATAACCTCTCTTGGTGAAATAGTTTACAGTGGCAAACTCGATCAGAGCTGAGAACACAAAGGCATAGCACACTGCAATAAACCAATCCATAGCTGTTGCATAAGCCACCTTAGGGAGGGAATTTCTGGCACTGATACTCAAAGTTGTCATGGTGAGCACAGTTGTCACTCCTGTAAAGAAAAATATTAGATGGATATGTAGGTCCATGCTACAAAATTTTATCACTGGAGGTCAGCCTATTTGAATGAAGGGGAATCAACAGTATCATGACAGAATACACCCCATTTGGGTTTGGGATGGATGAGTTTTTATTTAACCCTGGTGTAGTTTGTGGTTCATAGTATGGCAGTACTGAGGGTGATATCTTGTAGGGATAAACTCCTCCGCTATTGAGGAGCTATTGATAAGATAGTGAACTCCTTTAAATGGGCACTCTGAACATGGTGTCCTGGGTAAGATAGGAAATAATACTCCTCACCGTATTCAACTCTTGAAATATTAAGAAATCGTACATCTTCACTGTTTCCGATCCATAAGAAATTTCTAAATCCTCAGTTCTGTTTAATATTCTATGTACCCCAAGTGTATAAACCAGGAAGCCATTGACTTCTTGGTAATTGATAGATAATTGAACAATTTGGGGCTGATAATTTTCCACATCAACTCTTCTGCTTTTATACTAATTTTTTTCTGATTCTAAAATAGCTATTCTTTTGAAGAAATTCCTGAAGCTAACATACGTATGTGTGTATGTGTGCATGTGTATGCCAACATACATATAGATATGTATTATACACACACATACACACACAAATATATATATAATACTAAGTTTCATGTAACTTTCTAGAGGTCACAGAGTTAAGAATTAGCAAAACCAACGTATGAACACAGGTTTGTCTGATTCAAATGTTCACAATCTTTCCCTTTCTGCTAATGCTGCCTCATCTTCCCTATTCTGCAAATCTATCCATAGCAGTTTTCAGGTTGGCCCTGTTTAGTTTATTTAGATAATTATATGAGGCAATATGTGAAAGATGATATCCTTTAATGTTCATTTAACAAATTAATGCTGTGTGCCTACTATATGTAATGCACTGTACTAGGTACAGAAGCATAATGCTATAAGGTTCCTTCTAAGCCATTTAAAAATGTTTAAGAAACAATTCATGGTAACCCAGCTGGGGTGGATCAGCCTACATGCTGTGGAAACAATCCTGACCTCTTCCAAGGACAAGTCTCAGCCTCACCACTTAATTAGCTCTATGACTTCAAGTAAGTGAATTAACTTGTAGGAACCTCAGACTCCATATTTGTAAACATGATAATTTGTCTTTCCTTCTCTCAACTGTCTATACCATCATTGAAATTCTAGGAAAGGAAAATTTCTGCCTAGTCACTCACAAGGTTATTGTGAGGGTTAAATTTAATAATATGTGAAAGTATTTTAAAGATTATAAATAAAGTATTGCTGTGGAAGGTGTTGTCATTCCATGTACCTAAAACTCATATCTATGATTTTTTCTTTTGACAAATTTTAGAAAATCAGCATGGTCACATAGCTGGTAGGTAGCAAATTTTTGTAAGCTGCTCTAAACCAACCAATATTCCCCAGTTTTCCACGAATTTCAAGGTAGATGGGCTTTGTAACTACATTAGGAAGTGATATGATTAAGGAGAAACACTGAGATTTTTTATTAAATTGCATTTTAGATACTTGTTCAGAGTTGTAAGAAATTGACTTACTTTGAGCTTTGGGGATTTACAGAAAGTTCTGGAGCATTATCCGTATTACATAACTAACAAATGGTTTAAGGAATATTGGCTGGAAAACTGCCTCCAAATTCACATATAAATATTAACTTGAGCAAATAATAAGGTAATTAAAGTCCAGAGTAACCTAGTTTCAAATTCCAGTTCTATAATTGCTGAATGACCTTGGGAAAACTGCCTCAAAATCTTGAGCTTCTGTTTTTTTGGTTTTCTTCTGTTTTTTTTAAAAAAAATTCCCCATAAATTTATTTTAATAAGTCTAACTCAGAGGACTTTTATAAATATTAAGTGAAATAATGCAATAGCACTTAGCCTGATACTTACTAAGGACAAAACTAATTACTATTAAATTGACAACATCAGTCCTTTTTGATAAATTCCTGCTACAGTGATTCCATTTTTTCAAATTTTGGTTTATGTAGGCAGCTGTCAGAAGTAATATGAGAATAGGTATTCTTAAGCCAAATTTATCCATAATTTAAGAGCAGTTAAGAATAACATAAAGAAAGAGTGTGTGTATGTGTGTGTGTATGTGTGTGTGTGTGTGTTGTCTAACAATTCCTGCTATAGGGACAAGGCAAGGAACAAAAATGTGTTGAACAGCTATTAAGTTCTTAGTACTAAGCCAGAAGATTTATATATTTTATTTTATTGTTCTCATTCGATTTTTTTTTAAATAACATTACCTAACTTTTCTTGTACTCTCATGTTATAGGCAACTGAAGTTTAGAAAGATGAAGTAAATTGTCTGATGTCTTCTAATTGGTAGGTGGTGAGACTGAACCTAAAAGTTGGATCCATTTGGCAGCAAAGTTACATGATCGTATTGTCTACAAACAGCATGGAAGGCCAAGAAGAAGATCTTTTCAGTCATAAAATAGACTTCAACTTTGTTGCATCCTGGGTGCCTTTTAATACACTGTTATAAAGTATGGCATTTATTTATTTTTTTCTTTTTCTTTTGGTATTTTTAAAAATATTTGTGATCCCCTCAGGCATATAACAGAGTTCAGAAAAATGTGCTGAGTTCAGACTAAAAAGAATGGAAATGTGTGCTAAATAAATGTTAAAGGTTAAAGGTCTGGAAAATTGTATTTGTGATTCTGTTTGAACTTAAAACATTATAAATATACAACTTGAAACACAGAAATACTTGCCACAGCTGAGTTTATAGATATGTAGTTATGTTCACTAAAAGGGCATGCGTCAGTTGAGATACAAGAACGTTGAAAATGCTAATAGCAATGTTTTTCACCTATAAAACATCCTGAAACACTTTACAGAATTTCCAAATACATAGAGTAGAGTTTGTTGGGGTGGGAGTGGTAAAAGTCGTCATTAAAAAAAAATCTTTTTCACTATGTTTCTGGGCTCATTCTACAAAAATAAAATAAAACAAAACAAAAACACACAAAATAAGTATATTCTGTGTTCTGTCTTTTTTTTTTTTTTTAATTATTTCCTAGTGAATAAAGGGCTCGAATGGCATATGCATATAGAGGTGAGCATCTTAATAGGAGTTCAGTCTTTAGTGGCTTCAACCCTAGTTAATACTGACAAATGGTAATAGGCAAAAATGTGTTTGAAATGAACTGCTCATTTGCTCTGCAGCTAGAATTATTCTGGCTCTTCATTTCACTGTGTGCTTGGCTATTGTCAGAGCAAAGATTTGGTGGTTTCCAACCTGGAAGCAACTTGCCAAGTTCAGAAGAAAAGATACTTTTCTGAGCACTTGTAGCAGAGTCTTGCTTTTTTTCTGAGATTACTGATTTTTCCTGTGTTGCATATTATTGCAGGATGATAACATAGGAATCTGTCAGGACTTAAAGACACCAGGTGCCTAGTTGGCATTTGTGGAATGAACCTTGATAACTGAAACTTTCACCAATGAACATATGGTTGTTATTTCTAGATGAACGAAGTTGACCACAACAACCTCATTCCATGTCCTGTCATTGTAGTAGGATAGCACAGATGTGATGATACAGCATCATCACTAAGAGCACAGAGCTAAGGGCTTGGGTCTTCTTCCAGACTCCTCCACCTAATAGCTTCTGACCTTGGGCAGATTACTTAATTTCTTGTTCCTTAGGTTAAACTTTTATGTGATGGAGATAATTATAGTATATAGGCTGCTAGGGTTAAATAAGATAATATAGGCTAATTGCATGGAACAGAGCCTAGTTAAAAGCACTCAATAAATGTTATCTATAATTTTATAATTATTCCATTGTTAATCTCCAGACTATAACTATCATGAGGGGACTGGTTTATGTTCAATTCACTACTGTATTCTGTGCCGAGAATGTAGAAGGGCCTCATAGTAGGTATCAAATACAAATACATTGAATGAATGAATCAAGAAATTTGTTATAGTGGAATTTTTATCAGTCTGTAAAGTACAATCATGATAGCGTACTAGGATACAGGCAGGAAATACTTCCTTATATGAAACATAAATTCTATAATAATAAATTACAAGGGAAGTTTTCCTATTAGTAAGAGGTTTTTTATCCTTTAAACAATTACCCACTATATTGCCTTAACTTGAAGCATTTAGGTCATTTACAATATTTCAACAGAAAATACGTACATTTGTAATTCTTCAGGGGCACACAAATTAGGTATAGTGAGATATTCCTAAACTGATATCATGGTTATTAATTAGCTCTCCCTACTTAAAGAAACCCAACTTCTACATATGTAAGTAAGTACTTTTGCTACTATTTTTCTAAGATTTCTGAAAAATGCACTGATACATGTTATGTATTCTAAATATATGATTTAAATATTAAGGTTTCTGTGTATGCACTTTTAATCAGGTATGATGCACTTTATTCCTGCTTTACTCCATTTCTATCCCAAAATATCAAGTCAAATGTTTATTAATACATATATTCACATGCACTAAAACAGCATGCTCTTTCAAGAAAGTATACTATGAGAATGACAATTCCTTGAACCTTTCTATTGTACTAACTTCATATTTGAATGTATAATGATTGTTTCATTCTCTGTGCAATGTCACAGATATGATATAACTTGCCCTCCATACCCTTGCAATGGTATCTTGACTGGCACTTACCAAACACAGTTCTCGCTGGTACAGACTCTCTGTTGAGCCAGAAGGAGACTTGTGAGAGAATAACTGTCATTATGCAAGGCAGGTATGTTTGAATAACAAAATAGCCAATCTTTCTCTTCAAGTGGAAATGAGTGGTCATAACAACATATTCTCCTAGAGAGTGAAACAGACAGTGAGGTTGAACAATTTGACCTTGAAAATAAATGTTATCTCTGAGGTTTACTCTCAGGAGCAAAGGCCTGGAGGTTAGACACATCCTTTCTCCACCTGACAGCCAATTCTTAAAGAGAAACCTTTTTTATGCAGAAGAGAAAAGAAACATTTTTAACACACAGGAAAACAGCTCTGAGGATGAGACGGAGGTGCCAGAGTATTCATGGATATTTTTACCTCCTAATGCTAATACATCATATATTTAAAGGACAAATCTGAACGTATATTTACAGATTGGCTTTACTAACTGAGAGGACAGTGTGATAAATTTTCTGACATACACCAATGGATCAGAAACAGATCAGATCCTCAGTGCCTCCATTACAGGGCAAATTCACAATGTCTACTGAAGGAGCTTTGGTGTGCAGGTCAGGACAGTTTAATTCTAGCTCCAGTGCTTCCTTAAGTATCTCTCTGACCTCAGATGAGTAATTTAGCTTGGCCTGATGGACAAAATAACAACAGTAAGCTAGAATCCATTGTTTTGTAACAGAGGTAAAGGTTGGAAAAAGGGCAATGAAATGTTTTACGAGTTGTCTCCCTAAAACCCCTCACTCTTTTTCGGAATTAAAACCTGCATTCCTTCTCCAAGGCCAGTAATCAAATGGGCAGAAAAATTTTCTTTGCTGTTTGTTTTCTAGTATCTTAAACCACAGGAGAGGGCTCAACAGAATTGTCCGACAAGGGTCACCCAAGATAAGGTCGACCGAAACCACCAATTACAGTTAAACAACAGCCCTGAGCCACAACATGTGACACTGGTCATGTAGACTGAGCCCACCTACCAAAAAAAAAAAAAAAACCCCTTTTACAAAGCCCTCTTTTCCTGCTTAAAGGCAGGATGGCAGTCTTTGAGATGCAAGTCCACTGCCCTCCTCATTTGCCAGCAAATTAATAAACTTCTCTTTCCTTTTCCTCAAACCACTCGTCTTCATACTTCATTCTCACTGATTTGGCCTAGGATGCAAGTACTCAATTTTCAGTAACAGTTTCTCAAAATTTATTTTTTGCAATCACCTAGGAAGCTTTTGAAAAATGCAGTTCTTCAAATCCCACCTAGATTCACAAACCTCTCTTTGAATTGCCAAGAAAATCTGCATTTATAACCAGCCCTTGAGCTTCCCCATTTCTAACATGGTCTGGGAAAAAAGTGGGTTGCTTAGGCACTCTACATGGTCTTTATGTAATCCAAATTCTGACTTCATTTTTGAGGTGCGAAGCAATAGACATACAACCCAAATTGCAGAAGGATTTTATTTTTCTTTGCTTTATATTTTCTCAGTTACAAATCTTAGCAGTCTTTTTCCTTATTCACTCAGAATGTAAGGCTAACTAACTGTGGGTGGGGAGGAGAGAGACAGATGTGCTCTGGCTAAGAAAATACCACTTTCTTTAGAACTCATCTTTCTCCACCATTCTCCTTCCTTTCCCCTCCAAACTTCTCCCTCCTCAACCTAATATTTTTATCGCAGACTATAGACATCTGACTGCAGCCCCTATAATGTGACTATAATTGCTCGGGACTTCATTATCGTCATAACTAAAGCCTCTTTCTCAGTCTTCCAGCAAGATGCTCACCTTCTTCAGAGCATCAAATAATGACTGTCCCTACCTTCTTGACAGCACACTCTCAATTTTCATTTTTCTCTTTTTTGCTCATTTTCTATTTCTTTTTTTCACTTATTGATTATTTCAATTAGAAATTATTTATCAAGTTTGTCATATTCATCAGATACTTCTTTTCCTCTTTCTTTAATGTAAATGTGAGAGTTCCTAAAGAAAAAGGAGGTGCAATTCTGTCCTCAGCTCTCTTCCTTACATTTTCTTGACTCTAACAAGCAATTCTCCATCTTATCCCTGCTCTTAGTGTCATCTTTATCTAGACGTGCAAATGGCTGCAAAATCTGCATTCGTAAGTGACTGCATCCTCAAAATTAAGACCTGTATTCCCAGATCTAGACTAGACAGTATCTATCTCACAGATACTGATTTTTCACTGATACTGCCAACTAAATCTGTTCAAACTCTCTTTAACTAACTCTTCTCACAAGAGAATGACCAGCACATGGCAGTGCTGCTTCTCCACTGGGGTCCTCTTTTAATTAATGACACTATCATCTGTCTCTTTACTCAGGTTAAAAACCTGGAATTAGTCCTTGGATGTTAGGTAGTGCTTTGGAAAGAAACAGGAAGGAGTCAGCTGATCATCACAATTTCAATTCCAACTATGCAGTATCTCTGATTCTGCCTCTTCTTACCTCATGGTCACTGCACTTATCCTTTGTGGATTCATTAGAATAACCTATTACCTGTCTTGTTTCCCATTCTAACTCCAGTTTTCCCTAATTTTTGATGTAGCATGATCTTTCACATATGTGATCATACCACTCATTTTCTTACTTACAATACCTCAATGGATTCTCATTATCTAAATCAGAGTTTCTCAACCTGAGCACCATTGACATTTTGGACCAGATGATTGTTTGTTGTATGGGGCTGTCCTGTGCACTATAGAATTTTTAGCAGCATCTGTGGCCTCCATGCACTAGACGCCAGTAGCAAACACTTTACTCTCAACATGACAATATAAACTCTTTCCAGTTCTACATAATAACAAGCAAACTCCCTAACCTGCTTTGCCAAAACTATCCATGTCATAGCTTTAATATGCATTTCATTCTCATGTCTCTCCAGATGCTTTTATATCCCAATATGTTGCCTACAAACTTCTATTTGACATTTTCTGTGGCTGACTATTTTGTTCATCTATAGGTTGGGTACAGCCCACATACCAGGTCCTCAGTGGAATAAAAAGGAATGTCCTGTAGAGAAGCGAGTATTTGCATGGGAAGCAAGTTTGTTACCATGTTGCCTTGGAAAACTCACTTAAACTCTCTTATCCTCAGTTTTCTTGTTTACAAAATAGTCATAAGTATAATATGAGGAGAATAAAGAATAATGGCTCCAAATAAGATGATAAAACATAAGCATGTTACAATACATTTTAGATCTTCTATCCGTTTTCTTCACTCTTCTCTCCAAACTGTATTGGTAGAAGTATCAGTAGAAGAAACATATTCACTCTCTACAGCAGGAAATCATCCATGCATCCATGCATGCTTTTATTATTAATTGTTATTAATGACATACCCGCCATTTACTGAGCACTTACTAAGTACGTTCAACTTCTTAGTTCTTGTTTATATTTATGATAATATATCATACTTTGTACTTGAGTTATTTATATGAATATGTCCTTCCCACCAAACTTCAAGCTAATTGGGGAGAAGGATAGCCTTTGGATAAGCATTACCTTCCATATCCTCAGTGTTCAATACCTGTCTATGTTGAAAATGAATGCACTGAGACTTTAAGGCAATCAATCAAAATGAAATTCACAAACATCTTTCTTTTGAAGGATAAACAAAATGTTAACTAATTAATTTCTTTTTTATTTTCTGTGCATTCCTTTGGTGATGTCTCCAAGGTCGTTTGAAAAGAAAGAAGTGATCCAAATTTAGAAAAATACAGAAAAACAATTTTCCCAGGACTCTGTTAAAATATAGCCTTGTGTGGATATGTTACATTTCACCATCCCCGGGGTGCACATTATTCCTAATAATTCATTCAATTGTGGCCTGCAAAATGTCACCAGCTCAAAAAAAAAAAAAAAAAAAAAACAAAAAACAAAAAACCATCTTTTATGTAATGTCAGAAAAATGAGTGCCTATATGTATTCCATTATCTTTTGTTATTTGCAATGTGACATTTTTGCAAAGATTCTAAAAAGAATATAATTTTTGGAGATCTGAAGAACTGTTATTTGACATTACATTTGTTTTATAAACAACTTCTTTCCTATCAGATTAGGGGAGGAATAAGCGGAATTTCAATGTTTTGAAACCATTTTCCTAAATTAAATAAAATCTAGAAACTGTTGGCACACAACTTTTACATAAGGAAAGGAAAGGGCAGCAATATCAGAATCATTTTGAATTAGCTTAAAAATGAAAGAAAAACACAGCAACAATAAAAACAGTCTCCTAAATTGGATTGAAAGAGTGTCTAGACATCAAGTGCTTATGCATTAAGCATGTCAAATTCTTTTCCTCTAATTCAACAGTCTAAAAGAATTGTAATTCAAATATCCTTGCCCATCATCTAACCCTGAGGGAAACTTGTAAATTAGATATGACAACTCTGATATATTACAATACACAAATTAAGGAGAATGGAAGAAAAGAAGCAGGAGTATAATTTTGCAAAGCAGCATTAAAGGTTTGTTTAGAACTGACTTCCAGTCTCTGCCTTCTCAAATGTTAGTTACTTTAAGATAAATACTTTGTTTAACTTCATTTGGCTTCAGTTTCCTAATTTGTCCAATTAATATGATAGTATTTAACTTGACTATTTCCTGGGATGCTGTGAGGATAAAATTACATAATAGATGTGAAAGTATCTTAAAAAAATCAGACCCCTATGCCAATTTACAATGTAAATGTAGAAAAGATAAATGTATTCTTTCCCCAGTTCAGGAAATAAGCCATTCAGTCATTCAACGATTTAATTGAACATTGATTGATTCCATGTGAAGCTGTCAGTTTCTTTCAAAGTAGTCTAAACTCAGTGTTTTCAATAGATGCTACCATTTCGAAATGTGAGATATATTAAAAATCTTATTGAAATGATCATGGATCAGCAGAATCAACATTGTTAAAATGTCCATACTACCCAAAGTGATTTACAGATTCAATGCAATCCCTGTCAAAATACCAACGTCGTTTCTCACAAATCTAGAAAAATAATTCCACGCTTTGTTTCAAACCAGAAAAGAGCCAAAATAGCCAAAGCAATCTTAAGCATAAGGAACAAATCTGGAGGCATCACTTTACCAGACTTTAAGGTACACTACAAGGCTATAGTAACCAGAACAGAATGGTACTGACACAAAATTGAGATATAGACCAATGGAAGAGAACAGAGAACCCAGATATAAAACCATCCACACACTGTCATCTGATGTTTGACAAAGTAGACAGCAATATACACTGGAGAAAAGAATCTGTATTCAATAAATGGTGCTGGGAAAACTGAATAGCCACATGTAGAAGACTGAAACAGGATCCATATCTCTTACCACTTGCAAAAGTTAATTCAAGATGGATAACAGACTTAAATCTAAGACAAGAAACCATAAAAATTCTAGAAGAAAATGTCACAAAAACTCTTCTAGATATCAGCCTGGTCAAAGAATTTATGAAGAAGACCCAGAGGGCAATCACAGCAACAACAAAAATAAGTAAGTGGGGCTTGATTAAATTAAAAGGCTTCTGCACAGCTAAGGAAACAATTAACAGAGCAAATAGACAACCTACAGAATGGGAGAAAATATTCACATGCTATACATCTGATAAAGGGCTAATAACCAGAATCTACAAAGAACTCCAGCAAATCAGCAAGAAAAAAATCAAACAACCCCATTAAAAAGTGGGCCAAAGAAATGAACAGAAGCTTTTCAAAAGGGATAGACTAATGGCCAATAAACATATGAAAAAATGTTCAAGGTCACTAATCATCAGAGAAATGTGAATCAAAACCATAATGAGATATCACCTAACCCCAGTAAGAATAGCTTTTATCAAAAAGCCCCAAAATAATAGATGCTGGCATGAATGTGGAGAGAAAGGAACACTCATACACTGCCACTGGGACTACAAACTAGTGCAGCCTCTATGGAAAATAGTATGGAGACTCCTCAAAGAACTAAAAGCAGACATTCCATTTGATCCAGCAATCGACTACTACTACTGGGTATTTACCCAAAGGAAAAAAATCATTTTATCAAAAAGACACTTGCACTAGAGTGTTTATTGCAGCACAATTCACAATTGCAGACAAGTGAAATCAACCCAAGTCCCATCAATTCATGAGTGGATAAATAAAATATGGTATATGTCTACCATGGAGTACTACTCAGCCACAAAAAAAATGAATTAATACCTTTTGCAACAATCTGGATGGAACTGGAGACCATTTTCCTAAGTGAAGTATTACAAGAATGGAAAAACCAACACCACATGTACTCCCTATTAAATTGGAACTAACCAATCAGCACTCATGTGCACAGATGGAAATACAACTCAATGGAAATCATGCAGGTGGGAGGGAGGAGGAGGGGATGGGTGAAATCACACCTAATGGGTACGATGTATACTATCTGGGTTGTGGACACACTTATAACTTTGACTCTAGCAGTACAAAAGCAATCCATGTAACCAAAACATTTCTACCCCCATGATACTCTGAAATTAAAAAAAAAAAAAAATCTTATTGAAAGGGTGGTGGTTGTATTTTTATAACTGCTTCAAAGATATTTAAATAGGAGTAAGGAGACAATTATCATAGTTCTAGGTCATTTAGCCTCTCTGGGTTTGTTTCCTCATTTGTAATACAAATGGGTTCACCAGATGACCACATAAGTCTTTTCTTTTTTCCACATCTCACATTTTACAGTTATAATTATTTCTCTGGAGACAATGCAATAGGTTTTATAAATGGAAGCCTTAAGTGTCCTTTGATGAATGTCGATCACTGCTTTCACCCCATAGTCAAAGAAGTTGCTTTTCTCATTTTCTTGACCCTGCAGGATCATCCTTAAATCAAACCATTAAGAGAGGACTCTGTGTCTAGGAAAGAGGATCCCACAACATCTCTTAGTCATTTGTTTTATGGATTAACAATAGCTACTCAGAAGAAACAGTCTTATTCACCAAACTAACGTAAATATCCTGTGACCAGATTTACTTAGGTAAATATGGAGAACTTCTAGTCATCATTACGTCTTTTAAAAAACATTCTAAGTTACTACATTCTTACTGCTTTCTGGATACTGACATTATTCTTATGCCTAATAACCAATTTAATTATCTTTTTCTTATAAGTTATATTTCATGTCTGTAAATCACTTTGGTAATTTTTGCATGGGATCTTTTTAAATAATTGATTAGGAAGCATAATGTGGTGTGGTGGAAACAGACAGGGAGTTATGCCTGGGATCTAGTTCCAAACCGCCTTTCCTGATACTTAAATCAGATATGGCCACTTTCTTCTTTATGCTATCATATGTCTCTCTTGTACTAGCACCATCGCTATTAATAGAAATATATGACATTTATTGCATAGTTTTTACACACCAGATATCCTTCTAAGAAATTTACATGCATTTTCTCATTTCCATATCACAGTATCTCATGAAGTAGAAATGTGAGAAAAGATAAGCAGATATGTTGAAAGACTTTCTAAGAGTTACACAGTTAGTATGTGGTAAAACCAGCATTTAAACCCTTGTAAAGTCTACACTCTTAAAGATTATGCCCCCCCGATCTCACATGTCTATGTTGCCTGTTACTAATATGTCATGTAGTTGAGAGAACATACTTTGCAGCTAGACTACCAGAGTTCAAATCCCAGATATGCTGCTTCCCAGTTACGGGCCCCAAATCATACCCCATCTGTAAAATGGGGATAATAATAACATCTATATCCCAGGATGTTTTTGAGAACTGAATGTGAAGATTAGAACAGCACCAACACATATTAGCTACTTATCTCACGCAACCAAGAGCTCCCTGAGGGCACAGGCTGTGTGCCTTTCATCTCTCTACTCCAGGCCCAGTCGCAGTGTTGGATACAGTAAATGAGCAAATAATTGAAGGAAGAAGTTGAAAAGTAAATGAATAACAGAGAATTATATTGGATTTGAAAGCTAACTGGATTCATCCTTCCTATGTGCCTGTAGTGGTTTTTTTCTGCCAGGTGAATAAGTGTACTTCAAACTAAGGCTCTAGCTAAATCTTTCCCTAAATTTAATGATAGACTTCAAGGAAAGGATTGTATCTCTAATGTGTTTGAACTGAATTAAAAAATTTAAATATTGTGTTAGGATCCCCATCTTTTTTCCTCTTATGTCAATGAAATGATCTACAAATATTTTGACCTGAAAGAGGTCACTGGGATTGTGTGTTTCTGTGTTCACATGTGTGTTGGTGGCAGGCAGTAGGGAAGCATCTTCTAAACTACTAAGAGGTGCTCTGAGAGATTCTGTCCCGACGGAGAATTTTAAAGTAGAAGAATATTCCTTTTATCTAAACATTCTCAATGCATGTGCTCTCTCTTGCCATCCTTCTCTAGTCTCCTGGCAGAAACAGGGAGGCATTAGCAATCAACGGCATTTATCTTAATGTTTTCAGGGCTGCACAAAAAAAGTCTGCATTGCAGACTTCATACAAAGATCTTTGTTTCTTTCCACTGAAATCTATCATGTTCAATTCTTGATGAGCGAAAGAAGACCCAGAGGAAGTGTAATTGTGTCTTGTTGTGGAGTTGAAAATATACATCAAACTGAACTTCATATCTGAGAATTTTCTCATTATTCCAAGATAACCTTGCTGCTCTGACACGAAATGACTACTTCTAATGGCCTCAACCCATGAAGTTTAGCCAGCTTGGTGGCAGTGTTTTGGGTCACTGTCTCTTAGCCCATTGGCCATTTTTTTACTGCATATCTCTTCTGAGCAACAGGAATAGAGGTAGGTTGAATCTTTAGGAAACCAAAGATGAGGGAGGTCTCTAAGCTCTTCTCACTAAGCCATTAATTTTGCAGACATGGACACTGGGGCATAAAGAAGGTTACAACAACGTGGTCAAGGTCATCAGGGTTAGAAATAGAATGAAGACAACTTTTGAGGCTTCATATATACTTCTACTATCACGTGCATGCTACTGCATTTAAGTTGTTTCCCTAAAATCCTCAAACATCAATTCTAACAATAATAGATGGAGAGTTTCCTAAGAAAAAGGTTTATGTGAATTACTCTGAATGCTCTGGCCTAGAACAGTGATTATTTGGCTCCCTACAGATATACATCAATAAAATAAAAAGTCAACCCCTGCAACAATCCTTCCTCGATCATAGAAGGCTGGATTCATTTACTTTTTATTCATTTAATTCAAAATATTCATAAGTGCTTCCTATGTCTCATCTACTCCAGAAAATAATAGGGATAGAAAACACAGACATGGACCCTGCCCTCACAAAGATGTTAATCACAGCACTTACTACCCATTTTGATAATTATAGTTTACGTGTCCATCCTCTCTTAGACTTCGAATTCCACGACAGCAAGATCTGTGCCTTGTCTATCATTGAATCTTTAGGGCCTGTCATAATATCCAGCTCATAACAACATTCAATTTTTAAAAAGTAAACATGAATCATTTTTGTATCTTTTCCCACATAACACATTGTAAGGAAGAACCATCTTCAGCATTTTCCATATTTAGGGATATTTTCAGAACTACAGCAACAGCTATTATATACCGTTTTGAGCACTTACTATATAACACTCTGCAGTATTTTACATTATCTCATATGTTATTTATTTATTTTTTCTTTTAATTCAGGATATAATAAACAAATGGAATGCAATCAAATTAAAAAGCTTCTGCACAGCCAAGGAAACTATCATTAGAGCGAATAGAATAGAATAGTTTGTCTGTATAGACAAACTACAGAATGGGAGAAAATATTTGCTTTCTACACATCCGAGAAAGGGCTCATAACAAGAATATAGAGAGAACTTAAGAAAATCAACAAGAAAAAAACCAGACAACCCCATCAATAAATGAGCAAAGGACATGAACATTATTTCATCTTGAATGCAAAATTATAGGATTCCCATTCCTTAGATGAGACCAGTTTTCCAAATGCATGAATGACTCGCCCAAAGTCACAAGGCTTCTAAGTAACAGGACCAGGGCTTGAGTCCACATTTTTCTCACTGCAAAGCCTATGCCCTTTCAACTATGCCACTTGCATTTTTAATAAGAGTAAAGCTAAGGAACCATCTTCTCCATTTTAAAAATAAGAAGCACAAACATTTCATCTTCTAGGCTAGCTATGGGTGCTTTTAAATAAGTAAAATACAGATCCTATTAAGCAGAACTTACCCAATAATCACA
Source organism: Indri indri (assembly GCA_004363605.1). Lineage (NCBI taxonomy): Eukaryota > Metazoa > Chordata > Mammalia > Primates > Indriidae > Indri > Indri indri. The sequence continues at coordinate 11,860 of RJWJ010014313.1, read as the reverse complement.
GTAAGAGAGGTTGACCTATTACTTAAATGTGTTAGAATTACAAGGGTGCCAATAAAGTCTGAAATCTAAGGAAGAAATTTTTTTCTGAGACGAATAGCACCACTGCCCTTATTTATTACTAAATCATCTTTCTTTCTTACTAAATCACAAATCTAAGTGAATGAGATCAACTCAAATTTTGTAAGACATCCATAAAAATAATTGTTGACCCTGTTAAAGCTTTCAGTAATAGAAGATAATTAAAAATATTAGGCTTTGGAAGGCGTATGTTTTTCTAATTGTTGGAGTCCAGCTTTTATTTATAATTATCTGATATGACGATCGCATTTCAGATAGTACAAAATAAATACTTGCATAACAAAGCTCTTATCTTGGTATTCAAAACAACATCAAACATTTGGGTTCAGCTTTTCAATAGTATCTGATCTAGTTCTGAGTGTACTAGTAAATCAGTTATGACGCTAAAAACGATGGCACCCTACTTTTAATTCCAACCCACAGGAAGTGATCAACAATGTGGCTACATTTCTGTTGGTGTTAGCTGTGGGAGATCCTCAGCTAGAAATGCAAATGGGTTTGTAGAAGGAATTGGCTTTTCGATGTCTCATATGTAATGATCACTGCTATAAATTCAGCGAGATCCATTGACTCATGGCAATAAATGGGGCCTAGACAATATTACAGCTAATGTTTATGAAAAGCTTTTTATGTGCCAAGAATTGTGAGAAACACTCTTTATGAATTTAATTTATTCCTTCCAGCGTCCCTGGAAGGCGACTACAACCAACTGGCAAGGTGGAGGAATAAGGAGTCAATTCAGACATTCATCCTCGAGAGTTCTCATGTCTACCTGCTATGCTGCAGTGATCACACAGAACCAGCTCCTTATTTTGTGAACAAAAGAGCAGAAGCCAAAGGACATTAAATGATATGTCCAAGGTCACAGGTCTACAAAGGTTACATTAGTTCCCAGCTCAACTGATTTCCAGTTTAGTGCAATTTTCTCTCTCCTTTGCTTGTGCTAGTGAGGGACTCACTGTGTTCTCACATCCTCATGAAATATTTTTCTGCCCCTTCCTCTGTATCTGAAGTAACCAAATGACCCTTACCTGTACTTGACTGAACAATTCCAGAGTCTACTGTTTGTCCGAGAAGATCATACTGGTTTAGGCGTGATCCATCTTCTGCTACAACCACGGAGCGTGCTGGCTCTCTGGTCCACTCATAAACAACTTCTGCTCTTGTATAAGCATCTAAAAGGAAAGAATGGAAAATTATCCATACATTTTTCCATTTTGAGTCTCCTAATTAATCAGCTTTATATCTTCTACCTCATGGTTCCAGAAGGCAGGCTAGGAAAGGACACTTCACGTCCCTAATTTTGGAAAATTAAAACACATTTTCCTGATTCCTTAGGTCATTTGTTCACTCTTCCAACAAATGTTGTTAAGCATCTACAAAGGACAAAAGGCTGTGCTGGGGATATAGCAGTGACCATAACAAAAAAGGCTCCTGACCTTATAGAGCATACATTATAGTGGTGGGGACAAAACAAGATAAGCAAATGAATATATAATTTCAAGTTGTATAAAGTGCAATAATGCCATGTATAATCTCATAAACGGATAGAGAATGAAGGGATGGGGGCTCATTTTAGGTAAGGTGAGAGACTCTGACAGAGACTCTGAGGAGTGACATTTATACAAATGCATGCAGAAATGAGTGAGTGAGCCGTGTGAAAGTTTTGGGGAAGAGTTTTCCCAACACACAAACTAATAAATGTTTCTTCTATTGCAGGCAAAACTTGACCAGTTTGAGGAAGAACGAAATGACTAGAGTGAAGAACATGAGAGACGAAATGAGGTTAGAAGTAGTAGCTTGGGTCCACATTATGTCGAGCCAGGAGAAAGTCATGAAAATGTGAAAAGTGACACTGGAAATTTTGCTGCACATCTATTTGCAAAGGGAGTCTGAGTTTACTTTCTTCTTTATAGATTGTCCTCTTTACAGATATTGACCATCATAATAATGATGATGAGAAGGAGAAGGAGGAGGAATTACATTATAAAGTTCGTCTTCTCAATCATTTTCATTTGCCGTGTCACTTTTAATCTGGCTGTCTCTTATATGAGAGGTTAGGTCACAATCCTGATCTTAAACTCATGCGGGTTGGAGGAGAAGAGTGTATAGACTGAGAAAGAAAAAGAAGGAGAAGGAATTCCATAGGTTTTCTGATTTTTAGTCACAGAACATCCACTTTGTATAGGTTGGAGTGATGGTATATAATCTCCTATGTTTAGATGCAGAATAATGTTAAAAATTTAGGAAATAACACATTAGAAAAAATAAGCTGTTTCCAGAGGTTTCGAGGGGAAGGCAGGATAGCAAAAGTTGGCCTTGTTATGTGAACTCGACTCATCGGCCAGTGACCAATTTCTCCTTTAGGCACAGTGGTCACAGTGCCCAGGGCCCACAATATTTCTATCATGTTTTAATTTCTTTTAAAATCAGAACATAAAATGAATATAATCTAACTTGGATTATATTCATCTTTATACCAACACAGTGATAAAATACAATTTTAATTATTTCCTTGAAGGCATAGCCTCCAAAGGCTTAGGGCCTATAAAAGTCATAATGCACCTCAGCTTGACCCGATCCCCACTGTTAGGTGACCAGGTTTGGGTGTCCAAATCCATATTTGCTCAAGCTAACATATTATGAGATGTAAAACTATGGCTGCCTTTTTACATGGAAATGAGGCTGCCTGAAAAAAAGATGCAAGCCATGTCCCTCAGTCTCTGAAACAAAGCTTCTAAAGTGATCGCTTTTCTCTGAGGTAAGTGATGCAGAAAAATGTAGTCAGTGTTCCTTGATTTTACGTGGGTATCCTGCCAGCTCTGCCGTCACTTTTGGATCAATTTACAATCAGATATATTTCTAAATAAATTTTTCCAGCAGTTTGACAGAAGGAACTGGAAATTACTTTAGCGGTTCATGAGACATGTAAAAGTAACACAGGGATAATTTGGAATTTTTCCTCATTAACTTTTCCTTTTTAATCGTGATCTTCCTCATAAACAGAAAAAAATTGAAGCTCTTCAGCCCTGTATATAGTAGGAGAATTGCGTGTCAGGAAGTTATGAACTGATCTTTCAAAAAAATTCTTAGAAGAGAGCAGAGCACACTAATTTCAGAAGGACGATATTGCTGACAATTTGTAGGTAACTACCTTAGGTAAAATGAATTTTTGTTTGCAATAAATTCTTGTTTTTTAATGGAAGTGTGTTACCTAAGAAGACACATTGAGTTTAAGGTAACATGGGAAGATTGAGTGCTAACTTGGAAGCACCTCAGAAGTCGTATAGTTTATTCACATTTTAAACTGAGGCATTGGACATAAAAAGACTTATTAAAGGGCACATCAATAATTAGTGGGAAAACAAAGACAAAAACTAGGATGCCATTCATTTTCATCCACTGCTGTTTATAAGGTTTTTCTAGGCAAAATCTGTATGTTATATGCTTCTAAGCCAAACGAGGATACTTGGTAGTCATGTAATTAGCGATGAAGCCCATTCTAGATCTGTGTCATTTCACAACAAACTAATCCTCTTGCTACTAGATTGTAACAACTTTAGCAACAGTGCTCGCACCTATCTTTTTATACTTCCTAGTGTGTTGTCACTAATACAGTTGTAGAGGGGAAAAATGTGTTACCATTGACTTCTCATTTCACCTAATTTTGGTGTCTTTATTTCTTGCAATTTGCTCTAAACACCAATGTATATGAAAATGTGTAGACCATCTACCACGAACATGACATCATTGTGAAGGTGCAGATTACTCATTTGTGTCATTCCATGGAAATCTTCCAAAATGAACAGTAGCTTCGCATAATGAAAGTTGGTGTCTTAAGAGGAAGACAGATGTACCTAAGGCCTTAGAATACGTGATATATCTTATTCTTTCCTCTAAGTTCAGTATTTGGAAAGTAGTTCCTATGAAAACTTATATGACTTGAGACTTTAGCATAAATAAATAGGTTAAAGAGACTTCAACTACTTAGTCAAAGATTTTAAACTATTATTTCAAATAAATCATATTACCTAAAAAAATTGTTTTGGAATAAGACAAAAAGTTTGGGTTGGGGTTAGGAAAGAACTTTGTAGTGGTACAACACTGGGAGCATAGATTTAGTATCAAAAGAGCAGGTGCTAATCGATGCTATCACTTCAATTTTATGGGCCTTTGTTTTTCCATCTGCATGAGGCAGGTGAACTAAATAATTTCTAAACTTATGTCTTATTCGGAATTTATTTAAATTTTGACTTATTCCTTCCTCCTTGTTTGCGAGGCATTGTACTTGATAATTAATCAGGCAAGAAACAATCATTTATTAAGTCCTTATGGCATCCAAAACTTGCTTAGATCTTTAATATCAGAATCTGTAACCCAAGTCTCTTCTTTTAGAATCAAAGCCTTATGCTGTATTTTTCTCAAAAGCAGTTAAAAGATGACAGTAGTATCACACATGTTCTCATTGGGTCATCTGGCCTTAGGAAGAGGGCTGTATCCCTGACCAGCAGAAAATACAAGTTAGCACTGACAATCATAATCTAACAGGGAACGACAAGGAAAACTTTTGAGTTTAGTTCTTTTCAATGTATGAATGAGGTTGCTGCAGAAGCGTCATAAACATTTATTACAAATTATTCCACTAAATTATTGGAAACCTCTCTTGCTTATCATCTTCTCTGATATTTTGGCAAAATGTTTGCTCCAAAGCTGAGTCAAAGAATTTTTATCCTGCTTTGCCTCAGTTTCTTCACCTTTGAAATGTGCTAATAAGGCCAGGTCAGAGAAGTGACTAGGCCACACCTGGATCTCCATTGCTTCTTCTCATGCCAGTGGCAGGCAGAAGAACCATCCGTGGTCTCGCTCCCACTGAACATGACCCTCTGAGCCTGCATGGCAATGTCAAGTCTTCTCTGTTTAAGTTTGATTCCCCACATGTCTTAAACCCTCTTTTCTGAAGCTTAAACATTGAAGGGACATTTAAAGCTTTATTATTGTGATCTTTATCCATTCAATTCGTATTCATTGAATGCCTACATTGTATTAGCCACTGACAGAGGAACTGTGAACAACACACACCCTCTGTCATGCAGGTTACAGTCTCCAGACAATCAGAAATGTTAACCAATAAATACAACTAATAATTACTGCTGTGATAAATGTTGTAAAAGAAATGTACATGTGATCAACAAGACTAGTGGGATTATATGCAAATTCCAATAAGTTCATCAGGGAAAGGCCTAGGAGATGATACTTTGGCTGAGATGTGGTTAGACAGAAGCAGCCAGCCATGCGAAGAAACAAGAGAAGAGTAATACAGGCAGAGAAGAGAATAAATATGCAAAGGCTTTGGGGTCGCAAACAGCTTACTTATTTTTCTTTAGCTTCAGTCTTCTTATATAAGACATTATTTGTTTTCCACTTACTATCTATGTCCTTCTTCTTGAAATACTTCCAATATTCTTCAGGTCGACAACATGTCCCGTTAAAAATATTTACTTTCCAGACTCCTTTGCAAATAGCATTGGCAATGCAACATACATTTGATCAATGAGACATGACTAGATTCGTATTAGGATTTTAGGGAAAGTTTTTGTCTTTTTTGCTACAGAGACTACTTTCTTCTTTACCAACCATTATCCTTTATGCTGAAAGAAGATGCAATGGCTGGAGATGCAGCAGCCATCTTGCAATGAGGAAGAATATTTAAGAACATCTTAAGATATCAGCTTTGTTAAGATGTTGAACTACTCAGCAATCAACCAACAATCACTTACCTTCGTATGTCTTATATGAAAATATAAAACTTTCAGCTATCTTCACTGTTAAAACCATTGCCAACTATTTTTTTAAAAGTAATTCAGTATCCAAATTAGGAATCGACATTTTTTAAGGTAAACAAATGCACTATTAGTAATTTTACCAAAATATTAGGCATAAATCAGTACTGCCCCAGACAAACTATGATGAATGATCTTCACAACTATAAGGTTATGTTGTGGATTAGATGAGCTCATGAATGTACAAATATTTAACATACTGCCTGACATACAAGTAATATATAATACATGTTATCATTATTAAAAATGGATCTGATAATCAGGAGAAAAGATAATAGTCTACTTGATATACAATGTATATTAAATTAGGAAAAGAGTGGGGAGAAGGGAGTTATCAACAAAGTCCTGTTTAACTGACAGTTTTTTGAAGGAGTTTATCCTTGAATTTCGGTATAGAATTAGATTTATAAATAGAGAAAGTTTTCTCTCCATGCCTGGTGCTGCTAGGAGCCTGAAGGCCCTTTGCTATTTTCTTTGCTTGCTGTCTTCCTACACTACCACTATTTTTCTTCTATGAATCATATCTTCACCAAAATAGTCACTCAGACTGCCTGTCTAGTGAGAACAGAAAGATGGTTAGGTAGTCCAGGAGTTGACTCAGTCCTTATTTGTTAACTCCCCTGTAGGAAACCAAGAATACATTATTCCCACTCACTTCACACATGCAAACTAGTCAAAAGTAGAAGGGTAGAGAAATGACCAGAGACCTTGACTCTCCTGGCCACTGTTCACTTGGTTCCTCAGAGGGGTGCCTGAATATTTTCAAATAGCAGAAACCCAGAAAATTATTGTAAAGGGCATTTACCTAGGATGCCCTCAAAAGCATTAATATATGCATGAATTCCTTGATGTATCCAGACAGATATAGAAATTTTCTAAAACTATGATTAAATTTTCTTTTTTTTTTGGCAGCTCCTGTTAGGCATAGGTTTCATTATTAGGAAACACTTACTTATTGCCTTTTGTCACCTACCAATATTTTCATCGGGTAAACAAGTTGAATTATTCTTAAGATCAAACAAATGCCAGTAATGATACAAAATAGACACGACGATCTCCATTAACTGGGAGGAAAATGTTATTCATGAGTTATAAGCATCCATACTCCACTCTTTTTCCTATAAATACAACTTCAACAAAAATAGAATTCTTCCACTAAGTAGTTTAATCCATATTTTCTGAGCCGGTAGATAGCACATAACCCCTCTCCTGAAAGAACATTAAAAAGGGAAGTCAAGGAATACCGCTTACACAGGGTCCTAGCAATATATTACTATTTAAATTCCCTTGATACCCTTATCTATCTGTCCTTCTAATAGACATAACTAATTGGAGGTCTCTTGCTTAACGACTTACATCTCTCATAAAAATGAAGAAAATTTAAACTAAATTTACTCACAGCTTCCAAATTTTAGTGGGCAGGCATGGGCATCCATAGGGAAGTCTTCCAAATGCATTGGACATTCAGCTCTCACCGTCAACCTTAAAGGAAATACAAAATACAAACACATACCCTATAGATTAGATACTTCCTGCTAAATAGAAGCACGATGTTATTAACTGTAGCAAATATATTAATATTAAATAAGCATGAGAGATGAGCATAAACTACAGAGCTATGCTGAGTTGTTAATAATCAAATGATCTGCAAGGAATTATTTACAATAATGATTGGATTCTATCCATCTTTTGTTCATTTCCTTTGAGAAAATAGGCTTCGCCTGATTTTGTACAATGGGTATGCACTGCTAACGTTTTCCAAAACAAGAGCTGTCAACCAATCCACCTAGATACAGCAAAATCTTTGAGAATAAAACTAGATGTAAGCAAATAAATATTTGCATAAATACTAATTCATCCTTGGTTGAGAGAAAGACACAGATAGCAAAGAAGAGAATTTCTCCGGTTTTAAGTGCAGCTATCTCTACTTCCTTCCTTAAGATAGTACCAAATGCAAACAACAAGAAAGGAATAGGTGAAGGAGGAAGTATCCTCAGGGTTTGTGAGATTGAGATTAAGGTAAAGTCTCCATATGTGATCTTGCTATTTGCCAACCATTTAGTTTGATTTACCAACCCACTGCCTAACTGAAGCCACAACTCTGCTACATTTCTCTGTAGTCACTGGGATGTTCTAGGAATGTGAAATCTATTCATGTTTTTTAAAAAAGAATTGTTGAGAAAGAAGTTCACTGAAATCTATTTGCTCTTGGTTTGTAGAATTATGAGGGAATTTATACTCATTTTCCTCGTATGAGTTGAACAATTATATTTATCCATATTACTAAGTAGCTAAAGAAATGTTGTAAGATGGCTATAAAGTATAGCCAGTAAAATCACTAAGTGATTATAATACAGATTAAAGCGAATATAAAAAGTATACATTAATTGTTAAATTGCATTCTTAAATCCAACTATTAAAGAAAGTAATAACAGATTAGCAAAGGTGGAGAGAAGTTTAGGAAATGGAAGATATAGGCTAGTTATTGATGAAAAATATTGCATATATCAGAAACCATTGATCATAAACTATTCAGATTACATTATCCCTCCCCAGAAAATTGCCACCCTAAGAGGAATGAACACTGGACTTAGGTTCAAAGACAAGTGCAGGGTATTTTACCAGGGGGAGAATAAAATCTGAAATATAAACAAAGACCTGCTTGGATAATCTGAAAAGTTCTCAACACATGTGTTTGCTGGTCCTTTATTTCCTCTCTCTCTTTTAGTGTTTTTTTTTTTTGTTTTTCGTTTTTTTTTTTTTTTTTTTTTTTTAAGTCCTATTACACATTGACTAGTTGGGTCCAATATCTAAAGTAGCTCTTAAAGCATTTTCTCTTTGCTTTTTTTTTTTCTTTTGGATGTTCATGTTTGAAAAGCTAGGCATTCTGGCAGCTTTCTCAAAAAGCGAAATATCACTGTATTTATATACTACCCACTAACTTGAGGATTTTGCCTTTATTACCTTTTTATACCAAAGGAGTAATTGAATAGTCTGAGTTACCAAACGCTGATCAGTTCTAAAAAATAACATCTAACGAGTCATCTGGGAATAAAATACTGCTGTCCTCAAGAATGATTCCTGTGCAATTCTTAATTTCTCATAAATTAGGTATATTTTTAAGCACCTCTTTTTTTAAAAAAAATGTTCTAAACGTTATTTGATTCATATTTCCTTCATTTGACCATAAATGTATTGAGCACTTTATAGATTCTGGGCCTTGCAGTGATCTTGAAAAGGGGGAAATGTTAATAAAACAGAAATATACACATAACCTTCAGTTTAAGAAAAATTAAGACATCTTTATTCTCAACTTAGCTATCAATATTGTTGTGAATTCATATACATCTTCAAATGCATGTTTCCACATGAATCTGTGATTTATTTTAAGAATTTTGTAACTTTCCATATATTCTGGGTTTTTTTCCTTCATTTATAGTAGAAACATTTTCAGATATACACTGTTAGACAGCTTCTAGAAATCTAATCTAGACCTTACCAGAATGCAGGAATATATGAGTTTTGTAGCAGGGAGAGAAAGATCTTCACATTGCATTAGAACAGGTGGAGAGATATATTGCGATACATTGTATTACTTAATAATAGTAAACATTTTTCATTTTTTATAATCATTTGATTTAACATTTTAATGCTTGCATAATAGTTCAGCAAGTTCGGTTTCACAGCACCGTAGTTTTTAAGGTTGAAAAACAGAAAAACAGGAAACCAAATGTTCCACCATGACCCATCAGCTTGATGCTTGCTTACAAGTGGAAAGGAAAGAAGGTACAGAAATTCAGGAACAGATCAACCCTCCTTACCTCATGGTGTACAACAAGGTGCCATCCTCTGTGATCCGCAGAAGTTTGTTGGGCATGGTCATGTTGTGGGCCACTGACTTCTTTCCATTGTGAAAAAACGTATCCGGTGTCCAGATTTTACTTGCCATTAGGTTATTTAACCGGAGGACTGTCATGGGTCCTTTAAATTTTAACCTTTCATCCTTCCAGCTTTGACGGAAAAATACATCTATTGTATATTCCTAGATAATTTTAGAAAAGGACAAAGGGTTCACTGTGCTGTATTTTTTGCAATGCAAATATCTCACTCAGACAATGCATAATTTTTACAACTTTGTAAGTAAAATGTGAGCTAAGTGATGTTTCTGGAAGTAAACTTGTAGTAGTTTGTACATATTGGTGTCAAGTGAATCATTAGTTGGTGTAATAATTTTTTTTAAAAAAATATTTAAAATGTTTGACATATTTCTTGGTCAGAAAAATTTTGCAAATTATGTCCTCAGATATGTAAAAGGAAAGTGACACCCCACCCCCAAACCCACCCATACCACACCAGCGCTAGAAAAAATAAAATACAAAACAACTGAAAAACAAGCTCATGTTAAATGGTATTATGTACAGGAACATGTTTAAATTAGATAATTCCAGCCACAAAGATAAAGCATGATGTTTTGGGAGCCCTCTCATGGTCTCTGAAAACCTCACACTCACCCCCAAGTCAATCATGGTTCTACTGTCGGTGTGAAAAATCCTTTTTCCTTTTTTTTTTTTTTTGGCTAAGCAAACATTCTTTTACAAATAATGTACACAGGCTTTCAATTCTCCTACACAATGAAGAAGATTATGAAAATTAACAATCTATTTCTACTGGTAATTTGGATCATTTCCAAAAAGAAAAAGAAAAAAATAATGCATAGTACACGGGTATGTGTGAGTGTGTGTTTGTGACTGCATGTGTGTATAAGCCACAGGAGAAATGTGTGAAGCTCATCATCATTCACAGCCAGGGAATCTATTTATTTGAATAAACACAGCATTCCTTATGGCAATACCCAGAGACAAACATCTGCTAATCTGAAAACAAGCAATGTGACTTACCAGCTCCTAAAATTGAAAAGGGTAAAATCCATCTTCCTTGCAGTACTTGCTACACTGGCACTAAATTTGAGACTCAATGGTTTGAAATAAACATTACCACATTCTCTATCAATCTTAGCATGCTACACACCAGAAGAAGGACTAACTTGAAAGCATCATGCTACATTTTCCTAATCCTCTAAGCCCTGTTACAGGAGAAAGCAGGGTTTTTTGTTTTTTGTTTTTTTTTTTTTTAAATCTTATACATATTATCTTTAGGACATACAAAATAAATAGTGTCTGTCTCTAGGCATCTTGTGCATGGATTTAACTACCTGTCTCCTTCCCAGGGTTTAAACAAGACTGGGTAAAGACTGAATTAAGGTGTGTCCTCTAACACATGCTCGGCATTGCTAAACCCTTACCCTTCAAGGAACTAACAATTATTATTGGATGGTATATAACGCACTGGGCACAGTGCCAATTGCTAAGTTAGAAACAAGGAAGTATAACATGATGCCAGTTTATCTTTGTAGCCAAGACAAGTTACTTTGTTGGTTAGGTTTTTCCTATGGACAACGGACAAGCTTGCAAGGTAGGGATCTGATATATGATGATATTTCTGTTATTTGGGACTTAGCCACAGATGCTCCATTCTCTACCCAACTAAACTACTTTAGATTGCCCAACAGTAGAGGGAAAGGCTACTTGCAGATCAAAGTTTCAGGGATGTCTAAGCTGACCATGTTCCCATGAATTGAAAAATTTGGTTAATTTCTGTGCTTGCTCCAAGGAGATTTTTTTGAAAAAATAAATGTTAAATATATAAATAAATTTAATCAAATATTTGACAAAATATATCCCAAAGGCAATAATTTCAAAAAATTATGCCAAAACTTTCCAAAGTCCTGCTGTTCACATGTGTATCATGTTTACCACCAGATTTATTCACCCGTGCTAATGGCAGGCAATGAAATTCCCAAATTCATTTAGCACATTCTTCCTTCAAATATTGTACCAGTCATAGAGAACACACACACACACACACACACACACACACACACA
>RJWJ010014312.1:0-38295 GCA_004363605.1 Indri indri | reverse complement strand
GCCCGCCTCGGCCTCCCAGAGTGCTAGGATTACAGGCGTGAGCCACCGTGCCCGGCCTTTTTTTTTTGAGACAGAGTCTCACTCTGTCACCCTGGGTAGAATGCAGTGGCACATCATAGCTCACAGCAACCTCAAATTCCTGGGCTCAAGTGATCCTCCTGCCTCAGCCTCCCAATTAGCTGGGACTACAGGCACACCATGATGCCCGGCTAATTTTTCTATTTTTAGTAGAGACGGGGTCTTGCTCTTTCTCAGGCTGGTCTTGAACCCCAGGGCTCAAGTGATCCTCCCACTTCAGCCTCCCAGAGTGCTAGGATTATAGGCACGAGCCACTGTGTGGCCACACAAGTTGATTTTTTGGTAAGACTAGCCTGGGAGTTAAGTCCAAACTCTATCTCTCACTGCAAGACCCCATTGAAGTGGTCCCTATGTCTCTCACCATGGCCCTCTTTGAATAAAGTCTGCCTTACCATCTTAAAAAGAGAAATTGACATGCCTATGATGATGATATGGAACAAAACCAAAACAAAACAAATCAGGGAAGGGACATAACAAATGAAAAGAAGGCCATAAGAAAAGATGCAGTAGAGATTTTTTTTAAAAGTGAGAGAACTTTGCCAACAACTTCAGGCTGATAAATTTGAAAATTTAGATGAAATAGAAAAATGTCTACAAAATTAGTTGAAACTGACTCAAAAATAGATAGAAACTCTGAATGATCCTGTAACTACTAAAGAAATAGAATTAATTGTTAAAATGCTAGGTCTAGAGCGTTTAACAGACATGTTCTTCCAGATGTTTAAGGAATAGACAATTCTCAAGTCACACAGTTCCTCCAGAGAATAAATTCGGGGGATCACAACCCTACTCAGCTCATTTTATTAGGCTAGAACATAATCGCCATCGGGATAGGGATATCTTTCATTTTTGTTCATGATATGTCCAAGCGACTAGAATAGTGCCTTGTGCCTAGTGGTCACTGAAAAAAAAAAATTCTTAAATGAAAGAATGCATGGAATAGTCTTGAAATCAGTCAAGCAAGGTCAATATAACAAGGAAAATAACAGTCTAATCTCACAAACAGATGCGAAATCCTAAAGAAAATATTAGTAAGTAAAAACAAGAATGTATAAAAATTACATGTAACAACTAAATTGTGTGTTTCCTGGAATACAAGGTTGATTAGGAAATCTATTATTGTTGTCTACTACTCTAACAGATTAAAGGGGGAAAAACATTTATTTTAGTCATTGCAGAAAAAACATTTTTGATGTAATTCAATATCCTTGGTAAAAAGAAAAAAAACTATAAATGGAAAGAAACTTCATAAATCTGAAAAAGTAAATCTGCAAAAAACCCTACAGTAAATATCATATATTAATGAAAACCTTTTACAGTCAGCAGGAAGGTAAGGGTTCCTGCAACAACTGTCACTCTTCAACTGGTGTTCAATATAAAAAAGTTATCGGGTCTTCACAAGGAATTTTAATAAAATCCCAACAGAGTTTGTGTGTATGTGTGCGCTTTTTTTTAAAAAATTGACCTTGGCAACGTCATTTTAGAATGCATATGGAACAGCAAAGGGCTAAGCACAGCCAAGACATTTTTAAAAGAAGACCAAAGTAGAAGAACTTGCCTAACCAGGGATTGACTCATTTTGAAATTGTAATAAGACACCATTGAATTGCTGTAAGGGTAGAAAACAGATGAGTAGAACTGAATAAGGAGCCTAAAAATAAACCCATACATGTATGGAAACTTAATACATGATAGAAATGCTATTGACAATAGATGGGGAAAGTCTAGACTATTAAATAAGTAAGTGAGACTGGAACAACTGGTAACCCACATAAAAAAAGAGGAACTGGATTCTTGCCTCATACCAGACACAAAAAATAATTCCAAATGTATCATGGACTTAAATGTGAATGGAAAGACTTTAAAACTTTTTGAAGAATATCTTTAAGACTTTGGGGTAGATAAATATTTCTTAAACAAGACACAAAAAGCAAAAGAAAAAAGAAAAAATTATGAATAAATTAATTATATTACAATTTAGGGCTACTCTTCATCACAGGAGAGTAAAAAAGTAAAAAAGCAAGTCACAACTGGGAACTTACATAACTTATGTAATTATGTCTAGAATATATAGTGAATTCCTAAAAAATCAATAAGAAAAAGGCAACATACCAAAAAGAAAAATAAGCAAAGATAGAATCAGGTATTTCACAAAAGCACGAAGATGAATGCTCAATAATATGAAACAAGCCTCAGCTCCATTAGTAAGCAGGGAAATGAAAATTAAAAACACAGATTCCAGTTTTCATTCTCACCCAACTGGCAAAAGCTCATTGGATAAAATAAATTGTTGCATATTATTTATACACACACACAGAAATGAATGAACTACAACTGTACGCATCAACATGGATAAATATCACATTTTTTAATCAAAACAAGTCACATTGTGATTCCACGTATATAAGTCAAACACATACAACACTAAATATATTTTCAAACACACAATATATGATTAGATTATAAAGAAAGGCAAGGAATGAGGAACAAAATTCAGGCTAGCAGCCCTGTCTGCTGGGAACGTGATCAGAGACAGTATGCCTGGAACTTCAGTGGTATTGGTAATGTTATATTGCTTTGAGTCGAGGGTTCCGTGGAGTTTGTTTTATTATTATTCTTTAAATATGTTAACTATATATTTGTCAATATGATATTCTTCATAATAAAAATATCTTAACAAAAATGAATCTTACAAGCTGGAGAGGGCGGCAGTGGGGAGAGATGGGCAGAGCTCTTAGTCAATGCCAGGAACCACAGGACTCTTCTAGGCCGTCCCCACAGGTGATTGTCCACCTTCTGTTTCGTTTTTTAATTTAAATTTTTAGTTTTTAGGTGTATTTTATTATGAAATATTTCAGAAATACAAAAAGGTTTAAAGGATAATGTCATAATTACCTATGTGTCTACAGCCCAATTTAAGGTGTAAAACTTTACGAAAATAGTGGAAGCCCCTTGTGTAACCCTTCCCAATTGCATCCCCTTCCTGCATCCCCAGTAACCACATTCCTGCAATTTGGATCTATTATTCCTGTGCTTGTCTTCCTAATTTTACCTACATACGCACCTACCCTTAGGAGTTCCTGTTGTATTGTTTGGCATTTTATATATGTGATATCATTTGATACATATCTTTCTGCACTCTTTTTCCCAATAATATTTTTATGTTTGTCCATGTTGATGTGGCAGGATTTTTTGTATGCAGTTTTAACTTATGTTTCCAATTCTCCAAGATTTAAAAAAAATCGTTATGGAAAATTTCAAACATATACAAGAGTAAATAGACTCTCATAATGATTCTTCACGTGCTCATCATCCAGCTTTAGCGATTATCAGCACATGGTCAATTTTGTTTCATCTATTCCCCCACTCATTTTCTCCCCTCTTGTATTATTTTGAAGTGAATTTCAGACATCATATGATTCTTCCCTAAATATTTCAATATGTATCTCTAAAAGCTAAGGGCTATTTTTATAAAGATATCACTTATCATACCTACACATTTATTAACAGGTTTTTAATATCATCAAATATCCAGTGTTCAAATTTCTCATGTGTCATTTTTTTACATTCTATTTGAATTAAGTCCTGTTTTAATTTTTTTCTTTTAATTGCTGATGGGCTACCCTGTGCAAAGCATTGAGTGAAGTTCTGTTGAATGCGTCTGGTGCTGAAGATCTTACTCTGAGTGAAGGCAGCTTGCTCACTCCATTGATGGATTGAGAATGTAAACTTCTTCGGGTGGCCTGTGGAAACCCACAGTGACTTCCACAGATGCCTGGTTTGTACATTACGATTATTTACTAACCCTGTGATGTTGTTTTCTGTGCTTTCTATGGTCCTTGTGTAAAGAGCTCCTTTAACATATCTTCTCGATATCATTAGATGCTTATGCGGTTAGTATTTACTGTACTAAGATAAATAATACCCGTTTAAAATAATTCATGCTAAGCAACTACTGATTTCCATCCTCTTACTGTCTTTGTTCTTCCTTAAAACTGAAGAAGGAGCTTGGGATGAGAGGAAAGGGTGAGGTAATGACCAGACGAGATAATGTACCTGTATAGATTGTAACCCATACAGTGCTATACGAGGGCAGTTTTAGTAGAACAAGCAACCCTCATCTCACACCCATTTTAATTTTTTTTTTTTTTTTGAGATAGAGTCTTGCTCTGTTGCCCGGGCTAGAGTGCCGTGGCATCAGCCTAGCTCACAGCAGCCTCAAACTCCCGGGCTCAAGCGATCCTTCTGCCTCAGCCTCCCGAGTAGCTGGGACTACAGGCATAAGCCACCATGCCTGGCTAATTTATATATATATATTTTTAGTTGTCCAGATCATTTCTTTCTATTTTTTAGTAGAGACGGGGGTCTCGCTCTTGCTCAGGCTGGTCTTGAACTCCTGACCTTGAGCGATCCACCTGCCTCGGCCTCCCAGAGTGCTAGGATTACAGGTGTGAGCCACCGCACCAGGCTGAATTTTGTACTAACTGTACTGACAACTTCTCCTTAGTCTACTTGTCTTATATTCAGGCTTTTATTCGTCATTTAGGCTGTCGCAGTGTAGCATCCTCTGCCAGGCCCATGGTGCAGTCTTGCCAGCGGTGTTCTTGTCGTTGCACGGTGGAGTTTTAAGACAATTTGAATATTTCCCCCCTATTATTAAGAATAAAAATGAGTAGAATTGGAAAAATGAGGCTGCCGATGCTGGTGGTTAGAAGCAGCGCTGTAACGAATGTGCTGCCATTAAGACAAAGATGATCTCCTTAGAGGCACTGACAGCAATGACTCTTTAGCCCCATCAGAACTCTTAGTCACAGGTCAGTTGACATATATTCTGTTAAGAATAAAAAAATAATTGGCCAGGCTCAGTAGTTCATACCTGTAATCCTAGCACTTTGGGCGGCCGAGGTGAGAGAATCAGTCGAGGCCAGGAGTTTGAGACTAGCCTGAGCAACATAGCGATACCCTGTCTCTACAAAAATTTTAAAAAATTAGCTGGGCGTGGTGGTGCATACCTGTTGTCCCAGCTACTCAGGAGGCTGAGGAAGGAGGATTGCTTGAGCCCAGGAGTTTGAGGTTTCGGTAAGCTCTTATGACACCACCGTACTCTAGCCTGGGTGACAGAGTAAGAACTGTCACCAAAAAAAAATCATTAAAAAAAGAATATCTACAAATGCTAAAAATACATTGCTTGATACTATGATTAAAATGTGAAATGTAATTGGGGATTTTATAATGATTTTAGCTTTCTGGGAATGGACTGTCCTTAGTATATGTAAGCCCATTACTTGACTTTCATACATTTGACTTATGGATATTTTCAGAAGCACATCATGTTCAGAAACATGGAACTGCCCATAATTGAATAAAGCTTCCCCTCCCACAGTTGCCCACAGAGTTAGAACTATGGAGGTTTAGTGAGGAGACCAGCCTAGCCTTGCCATAGGCTCAGCCAGCCTGGAGTGGAGGGTGGACACCTTGCCCAGGACAGTAAAGCCACTTCTCTGTTGCAGTCCGGGGCAGTGATGTCATGAGAAGTCATCCTGATGACATGTGCCCAGTTCACGTGGTCAAAATATGCTGTCCAGCTGCATTATTTCCTCCTGCGGCAGGTGTTGGGGATGCCGTCTTCTGGTATTTGGGTGAGCCAGGAGCCTGAACAGTCTCACTGAAGTCTTGATGACACTGAGAACCTGGCAGTGACATAACGCATCATTGGTACATGACAGAGGACTCCTTCGGCAGTTGGGATTGCCAGCGTTCTGGAGCAAAAGCCCAGTGGTAGTTCCCTACCTCATGGCCGTGACTATCTGTAGATGGGATTGGGGATACAGCATGGACACGCAGCTTCCATCATCTGCTCTGCCAGAAATTACAAATACACCAAGAATGTGCCTCACAACTACATCATTAGGAAAAGGAGGCTAGAAGTGATTTATAGCCCTGTGCCATATTTTAGATCCAACACTTTGTGTATTTATTTTGGCAAAATCTTTGGAGGCAGAAGAAATCACAACATGATGGTTTCATTTGAAAATAACAGCACCAATATTACGTTTCCCTTGACAGCATACTAAACTCAGCCATGTTTGAGTGTATTTTCACTGTATTTGCTCCGGAGAGGTAAATTTTGCTTAGTATTAGGGGAAATGGTCTTGGGTTTAAAATCTAGCTCATACTTTGAGATTCTTCTGTAAAAGAAAACCTTAGGGAAATAAGACATCATAATGATGATAAGGAGCCTCCACTTTTTTAGGAAACATCGGTGAATTGTATTTGAGTGGCCGTGTCCGTTTGCTAACTAGATTGTGAGCAGTTGTTTGGTGAAGAACCAAGTCTTCTTCATTTTTTATTCCCCGTGGCACTTAGCACATGGCGGGAATTCAGTAAAGTAGAACAGAGAAGGTGTGTATAGAAATAATTGCAATATAAGGCAGAAAGTAGTTAGGGCTGAGAACGAGGTATGCATGAGCTGTGGTTTCCTCCAAGAGAGAAGAGATGACTTTCAGTTGGGGGGACTGGAAAGGCTTTATGGAGTGGTATCAGCTAAGCTGGGTCTTGACAGGTAGGTGGACAATAATCAAATAAAATATGGAGGATAAGAGTTACCATATATTGGATGTTTATTATGTGCCAGGTGTGATGCTAAGCATTTTCATGCCTAATCCAACTGAATCATCCCAGCAACTCTATGAAAAATGTGCTGTCATTATCCCATTTTAGAGTTGAAGAAACCTGTGGGTCAGGCAGATTAAGTGATTTTCTCTAAGTCACACAGCTGGTGAGTGACAGAGTCAAGATTCAATCCAGTCTGACTGGCAGGGTAGCTCTTAAACACTGGGCTATCCTGTCCCCTATTCTGGAAGTGAATTCAGTGGTTCCGTGTTTAGAAAAATATGGACTATGTTCTGAAAACATTTACTAGCGATTTGGCTGGAGACTAGAGTATGCAGAGGGTGGAGAGCAGAGGCAGATAAGGTTGTTCTGGCAAGTCAGGGACAGATGGCAGACAACCTTGAATGCTACCCAGAGGAACTGGGGGATTTTTGGAAGGTGGTGGAAGCATTAAATGCCTATTAGTGAAGTGGCAGGACCAGATTTGTGCTTTAGGGAGACAACTCAGTATGAAGGGGTGAATGAGAGACACAAAAACCAGTTAGGTAGCTATTGCAGTAATGGCGCAGGCGTGAAAAGGCACGCGTAGCTCCAAGAACATGTGATCATGTGATTTCCTCCTGTAAGCCTAGTTGGGATCGTGTCATTTTAACAAAAAAGAATGCATGTTCAAGAATTTGGAACAACATAAATTAGTGAATAATTATTAGCTTTGTAAAATATGCTCTATGTTAAAGCTTTTAAAATAAGAATTGGTTTAGAGAATTTTTTGCACTTGAATCTTCAGGAACCGCATAAATTGATGTATGTTTATGTAACATTCTTGGAAGGAACACTCACCAATCAATCATTACAAAGGAATATGGGGAATATGTATATGTCCCTTATAACTAAAACCCTTTTCTTACATGACTCCAGTTTTTCTTCTAACCCTTAGGAATGGCACTAAATATGTTCTTACATGTCAAATAAATTCCTAAAATATTTGTTTAAAAAACCCCAAGCCCCAATTCAACAGCATTGGGCATTGAAAAACTTTCATAGATTGTTGCTTCTGGACTGTGCCCTGGGTCTACAATAATTACCTTGTCCCTGATGCTTGCTCACATTCCTGAACCCTGTGTGTGGCTCTGAGGCAACGTGTGACACCATGACATTGGCTCGTTATGGTGATTGCTCAGGAGCAGGCAGGCTCATTAAGCTTCGTTACGTGGAGAGTCCATTCCCATGATTGAACCCCAAAGTGCAGAATAAACAAATAATAAAAATTAGGTTGCTGTGAGATCTTGTCACCCCCTTACTGGAGTCTTATCAGCAAAGCTAGAGATGTGTCCTGTTTAACTGCAGAGCCCGTGGGCATGGCCGTATTTCACGTCTCTCCACTGGCCTACGGTTTCCATTTGCTGCCTAAGACATGATCACCCGGGTATTATGAAATTATTAATTTTAAGTGTTGGAGTGATTACGTTAAAGATGAGTTTTTGTCTTTTAGAGATACATCTTAAATATTATATTTACAGTTGAAATTGTGATGCCTGGGATTTGTTTCAAAACAGCATAGGATGGAGGAAATTGGTGGAGGTGCAAATAAAATAATAATGACCATGAGCTGATGATTGTTGAAGCTAGATAATGGGTACATGGAGGATCATTATACTCTTCACTATATAAGTTAGTGAATAATCATTAGCTTTACAAAAGGTCTGCCTTTGTGTATGTTTGAAATTATATATAATTTTAAAATGATCACTCTTTAGGAAGAGGGCAGAATGAGCGAAGTTAAGATTTGGGGTTAAAAAGGAGAAATAGTGATGGGTTGTTTCTAGAAAAATGTGCAATTTCTCTTCTCACTGTACAGTGCACTATTCAGTTCATCAACTCTGTCCCAGCCTGCACCAGCTCTGCAGAGCTGTGATTGGTCATGTATGCATTTGCCTGTGCCTTTTATCGGTGCTTTTAGAGCTTTTTCACCTCTGATTTTTCTCTTCCATTCGATTAGTAATCTCATCATGGCAGGACTTTTTATTTAACTGGCCCCTCACCGTGTGGCACTGAGTACCATGATGTCTCAAGAATGACAAAATAAATTGTTAAAGACAAGATATGAGATCGAATGGTGTGAGTCAACATTTTCAAAAGGCTGGCAGAGGGACGGTGACTATGCAAATGTCGGTTTCCATGTCAGAAACATCTGAGTTCATTTCTGTCACCTACAGTGATTCCTTCTTAAGCTAGGGGGGATGCACTGTACATTTTCTTGCAGTAAAATAGAAATAATCTAGTCTCAGGGTGGAGAAGGGAGAGGAGGGAAACGGGGGAGAAACGGGGATGGGGATGGCAGCCATGTTCTTCAGTGACCCAGTCATTCCCAAGTGGGGGGACCGTGGACCTGTCCCAGGTGGCTGTGCCCACCACCCTGGGTCTGTGTCTTATTAGTGTGGCTCCTCTTAGTAGGTTAACTTGCCGCCAAAATTCTTCTGCAGTAGGTGTAGCCTTTTTTCTCATTTTGCATAGAGTTGTAGAAAATTTTATTGTTAAGAAAGGTCATACATAGCATTATTTTAAACGTACTCCAAAGGCCCTGAATGTACAGGGACTTGCTCGAGGTCATAGTTATGCATCAAGGCTCACACCAGAAGCCAGGTCTTCATAGTTCAGTACTATGAGCCAACTCTCCACCTCCACCTAAGTCCTAGAGATATACCGTAGGGGCTTGTTTTGAGGATTTCAGGCTGATAGGAATCAAGGGATAGGTTAGTAGATGCCCTGTTTGAGAACTACAGTCTCTAGTTTTGGCTTTCAAAAGGAAGTGTACAGAGGGTGGCTTATCTCTTAAGCAGCCTGTTAAAATGACTGAGTGGAGCACTGTGGGGAAGCGGGGATGTCGTCAGCCCTTTCTGGCCTCCACACCGAAACTGGAGCTGCGCTCTTGGTAAGGAAATAGAGGAGGAAGTGAAGCAGATTCATCGTCGCCTAAGGAGCCTGGTATGCGGAGCTGTTGACGGAGCAGCAGAAGGAAACTTTCTCATCCACACGCTCTTAGGCCCAGAGAGAAGGGGCGGGGAGCCGGTGCTGCGACAGCCCTGTTCCCCTGCGCACTCCCAGCGGCTCGTGGGAACCGTGGTGACGTCAGGTCTTCTCTGACTAGCACCATTCAGTTCTTCCGGAAAGTTTTCTTTAGTAGAAACCTTGCATAGTAGTTCTGAGTGGATAATTTGCAAATATTGCTCAGATACGACAGGTAGATTTATCTGATTATTTCAAAGTTTCTTTTGCTAAATGGATGCTAGCACTTAAAATTGAGCTTCCCTTGGCCCCCTGAAAGTGGTTAAGAAAATGAGTAGTGAATAAGCCCACGTTCCAGTGAATAAGCCACGTTCCAGAAGATCAAACATGTCAGGTAATTTGATCTCTTAGAATCCCAGGCAGGCTCTCAACCCTAATTATTACTCTGGGAACAGGTACTTTCTCAGTTGTTAAGAAGACAGAATTACAGCTTGCAGGTGCAACATCTAGCTACCCCTCTGAAGTGTCCCCAGATATAAAAGGAGCCCGGGGTTTTCCCTGCTTGCAAGCAGGCAAGCCTCGGGTCTAGACGGCGCACGTTCCCCTGCTCTGTCTGCTGCGGGAAGGGCTTCGGCAATGAGACGAAGTTCCCATCCTCATGCCCGCGGACTAGTCCAGCCTTGTGTTTCCTCTTCTGTCAAAAACTTCCTCAGGAGCGAACCCAAATCGCCTTTGCCTTAATTTGGGTCCATTTCTTGAGTCGTCATCTGGTGGCACAATAACTTCTCGATCATTATTAAATGGCTGCTCCTTGAAAGTTTTTAGCAAGCTTTGAGCCTCTCAGAAGAAAGATGTTTTAAATCGGGTAAATATACACATAAATAAACAAACATGGCACACCTTAGGCTTGGAGTCAAGTAGGAGGGAGGGTAGGAAAGGTAGCCTGAGAATCCACACCCAAACTGAGACCCTGCCACGAGCTGCAGGAGCCAGTTCTGGTTTACATCATTCTTAGCGATGAAAGAGCACAGGCCTGGTCTGACACAGAGGGCGAGGTGCTGACTCTGGATTCACATGAGAAAGAAGCCAGTGCAGACCTCTTCAAAGGGAGCATCAACAACCCAAAATGGCTCATGCCTGTAAGCCTAGCACTCTGGGAGGCCGAGGCAGGAGGGTCGTTTGAGCTCAGGAGTTCGAGACCAGCCTGAGCAAGAGCGAGACCCCGTCTCTACCAAAAATAGAAAGAAATCAATTGGACAGCTAAAAATATATAGAAAAAATTAGCCGGGCATGGTGGCGCATGCCTGTAGTCCCAGCTACTTGGGAGGCTGAGGCAGGAGGATCACTTGAGCCCAGGAGTTTGAGGTTGCTGTGAGCTAGGCTGACGCCACGGCACTCTAGCCCGGGTGACAGAGTGAGACTGTGTCTCAAAAAAAAAATAAAAAAAAATAAAAGTCCTGTCATCTTCAACAATACCGAAAAAGTAGGGCAGTAAAAAAGGGAAACAGTTATAAATTAAAAATTAAAAGGTTGTAAACTAAGAGAGACATAAAAGATATATCAACAAATGCAAATAACATTGTTTTGCTCCTCATTAGAATAAATCATTGTAAAAAGACATGTAGGAAAGTCAGGGCAATTTGATTTCTGACTGGATACCAGATGACACTAAGGAATTATTTTTTAATGTTTTAGATGTGATATGGTGGTTATTGGGAAACAAGCCCTTATTTCTTACAGATACATACAGAGTACTTAAATATGAAAACAACTGGGATTTCCTCTAAAATTTGCTTTAGAATGAGACTGAGGGAGGGATGGGGTATAGATAAAACAAGATTGCTATATACTGATAATTGTTGAGGCCAGGCAATACGCAATGGGGTTTATTACATTATTATCTGTATTTTTGTGTATATTTGAAACTTCTCATAAGAAAAAACTTAACAAAAGAGAGAGTGGAAGGACTGACTTTTCTGTGCCATTCTTCCAGGTTGTAGTTATGCCACAGCAGGTGCCAATGGTTTAAATAGATTTCCCCTCTTACGAACATGCCCTCCCTGCATGCCTGGAGGCTCCTTAAAACCCAGGACCCTACCCGGTGTGGGGCATTTCATGCATAGAAACAGACTGGCAGGGGAAGTCATATTGTTAGGCAAATGTTTGGGCACTTCTCAAATCAGTATAATTTTTAGTAGCTAAAAATCCCCTTGAAGACAGAATTATCTTCTCTGGCAGTATCCAGTCCAGTGCTAGGTACCCAGGGGGCATCAGTAAATTCTTGGCAAAATGATTTGAATTAAAAAACCTGATAGTTGAGGATGAATTCCCCAGTTTTCTCTGAAGGTTAGGTAGTGTTCGATTTTCAGCCATGAAGTATATCTGTCCGCAGGCGAATGGGCTGCATGTTGCTATGCAGACGATACATTTTGGAAGGTCTTCTGTTTGCTTGTGGATTCTCTCTATCCCTTGAAGAAAAACTATTAATTCATACTGCAGCTTGCTGCTCTCTGCTTGGTTTTGGCTATGTCACCAAACCCAAAATAGAAAGTTCTTTTAATGCAGAGCAGGGAAGGAGGTTTAAATTTATCAATTCAAATAACAAAGGGTAGCATTCTACTGGCTTTCTCTGGCGGAAAGGAGGGGGAGATAATGCCTGTTTCATAGGAGAAAAAGTGATCCGACGCTGGCAGGGGCTGGGACCAGGAGACAAGCTTTCGCTGTGCTAAGTTGGGCTTGTTTCCCATCCCGGCCCCCCTCACTCCCTCCTTCCCACAGTGTCACCTCTTTTAGGACATGGGAAAGCAGCTGAGCCACTGGGGAATCAGTCAGAAATGTCACTGAAGTTATCAGACTGGGAACAATTCTCTGAGCCAACCCCCTTCTCCCTCAGCTTTTGAAGGAGTCAGTACCTTGTCACAAAATTAAACAGCAGGGAGATGTTATCTCTCTCCTATCAAATGGTCAAAAATTTTTAAATGCTCCCCAGCCGTGGAAAGAGTTTGGGAAAATGAGCAGTCTCATATGTTGCTGGAGGAGAGGCAAGCAGCCTGACCACATGGATCCCAAACAGCAGAAACATGAGCACCAGAGGATGTGGATCCAGGGTCTCTCACCTGTGGCTGGTGGAAGTGTGAATTGATTTTCCAGAGGAATACTTGCACTTGTGCAACAGAGACATTTACAATAACGTTCATAGTAGCAGCATGTGCAAGAACAAAATCTTAGAAACAATACAAGTGTCTATCAGTGGGAGAGTGGATGATAAACTATGGTATATTTATGCATTGATTTATTTTACGTCAGTCAAAATGAATGAACTGCAGTGAAATGCAATGATATGGATAAATTTTAGCCAAATAATAAGTGAAAAATAAAACAAGTCCTGAAAGATCACATACAACATGATATCCTTTTTATAAAACTAAAACCAATGTTTTAAATTACTCTTTAGGGCTGGGCAGGATGGCTCACACCTGTATCCAGCACTTTGGGAGGCTGAAGCGGGAGGATTGCTTGAGGCCAGGAGTTCAAGACCAGCCTGAGAAAGAGTGGGACCCTGTCTGTACAAAAGAATAGAAAAATTAACCAGGAGTGGGGGCGCGTGCCTATAGTCCCAGCTACTCAGGAGGCTGAGATAGGAGTATCCCTTGAGCCCAGGAGTTAGAGGTTACTGTGAGCTAGGATGATGCCACTGCACTCTAGCCAGGGCAACAGAGTGAGACCCTGCCTAAAAAAAAAAAAAAAATTACTCTTTGGGCTGTGTGCAGTGGCACATAACTCTATAGTCCCAGCTACTCTGGAGGCTGAGTCAGGAGGATCGCTTGAGCTCAGGAGTTTGAGTCTGTAATGAGCCATGATCCTGCCTGTGAATAGCCACTGCCCTCCAGCCTGGGCAACACGGTTAGACCCAGTCTCTAAAAAACAAACAAATAAAAATAGTATATTCCTTAGGAATATATACAGATTAATAACGCTCTATCAAAAGCAAACCAAGGACATGAGCATGGGATTCTGGATAGTTGCTCTGGGTGGCGAGTGCAGAAGTGGGTGATCGGGGAGGGGAGCTGTGGTTAGATATTGGTTACAGTCGCGAGCCGAGCTTTTGTTTTGGGTTGTGGATTTCCAGGTATTGATTACATTATTACTGAATTTATCACCTAGATTAACAAAATAGTGCCATTCACCAATTATGAGAATGTGTCATGAATCAAGGATTATGGTTAATGCAATTCTGTGTACCTGACATTAAAAAACAAAAACAGGGCATAGCCTTTGGTGTAGTCATTCCACTTCTAAGTATTTATCTTAAGGAAATGAGCAGAGACGCACACAAAAATTTATAAGCAAGGACATTTATCACAGTATTTATAAATATAAAAATAGGAAACAACCTAAATACCAAATTAATGGATTAATTATATAAATTGGGTTATATCAATATGCTAGAAAACTAGGTATCCTTTAAAAAATATCATTTTCTAATAGTATCTAAGTATATGGTAAAATGCTCATATAAGTTGAATAAAATAGGTTACGTGACATGACCCCAGTATCTTATTTCTCCTAAATATATATGTACAAAAAAAGCTGAGAGGATTGTACATCAAAATGATAATAGCATTTATCTCTGGATGTTATGATTGTTTCTTCTTTAAACTTGGCAGTAGTTCACAAATTTGCTACAGTGAACATTAATTCATTTATAATCAGAAGTAATTTTATTATAAAAACAGATGTTAATAATAGTGAATGGAGATGGAATATTTGTCATATGCTAAGAGCTTTACATGGGTTAACATATTTAAAGATTAAAATAACCCTATGAGGGTGGTGCTATTATGACCCCCATGTTACAGATGCAGACACTGAGGTTTAGGGGGTTAAATAACTTGCATGAGGACACAGAGATCATAAGAAATGGTACCTTCAATTGGGCTTCCAGGGGGCTCTTTAAAGGGTACCCAGTGGTAGAGCCTTGGTCTCCCAGACCCGGGATGGCTACACCAGAGGGAATGATCTGTCTCAGAACAGTGTTAGAAGCTGAATCCGCACAGAGAAAGAGGCCCCCTCAGGTGCCTGAGCTAGAGCCTACACGAGGCAGCCAACCAGCAAACACAGGGAGGGCAGACGTGAAGGGGCCAAGGCACCCAGGCCCTGAGGGTTTCTGATGAGCCCTTGTGGGAAAAGGAGACCCCCGTGATTGAGAATCAGCTGGAGAGCAGAGATGTTCTACTCATGGCTCTGACCCGCTCTGACTCCCACCGGCCATTGCAGGACCGGCTTCTAGAGCCTTCGGTGGTGAGAAGGAGGGCACTCTGGGATGGGACAGAGCCAGGAACTTAGCTGCGGCCTCTTCTCATCACTCATGCTTTAAATACAAGCTCTGATGTGGTCAAGGTGCCAGAGATAAAGTGCCTTTCTCAGGCTCAGCAGGCAGGATCTGGTATCCAATTTGGACAAGATAGTGGAACATAGACTCAGGGGGAAAAAATCCTTTGGCCTCGGCACTAGTACATGGGAGTTGAAGAATTTGACACGTTAACATTGTAGAATAAACAAATGTAGGCATGGTTTCCTATGTTTTCTTCAAAACACCTAGAATAGATATGATTTAAGAGGGAATGATTTTAACAGTTAGTTCTTCTCTTCTCAGCTGAAGAATTCTGAATTATCCTTCAAGATGCAGTCAAGCATCAGCTTCTGTGGAAACACTTCCCCAGCTTCCCCAAGCGACAAGGCCGTCCCTCTTCTGTGCATGTGTAATAAACGGTTGGTTTGCCAGTCAGACTGTCTGTTCCCCTGCTGGAGCGCAAGCTCAGGGAACCGTGTATTACGCACCTTTGAGTTTTTCCTCCTTCCCCTGCACCTCTCCCCATCACCTTTCCTCCCAGGGAAAGAGGCCTCCCTGTGCCTGCCACGTGGTAAGTGCTAATCAAATGTCGACTGTTGGAACAGAGAGCTTTAGAGGTTTAGGTGTGGTCTTCTAGAATTCCCAGAGCTGGGAATCAAATCCCTCTTTGGATCTCTGATACTTGAGAGAATCTGATGAAAGCTAAGAACCT
Organism: Indri indri; assembly: GCA_004363605.1. NCBI lineage: Eukaryota > Metazoa > Chordata > Mammalia > Primates > Indriidae > Indri > Indri indri. The sequence goes on along the minus strand of RJWJ010014312.1, from coordinate 22,534 downwards.
TTCCCAGAAAAAAAGTACATGCAAAAGAAAATTTCCAGTTGTACAGCACTAAATACACACATAACACACACACACGTGTTAGATGAATGACAAATGAATCAATATCAATATCAATATCCAAGTTGTGAGATTGTTCGATAATATTCTGAGATGTTAGCACTGAGAAACTGGGATCTCACTGTGTTATTTTGTATAACTGCATGCAAATCTAAAATTATCTCAATGAAAATCTCAATAAAAAAGAAAATTACCCTACATTATCCTCTGGGAGTTTATGGAACCTCCCACCCTGAACCCACCCATGAATCCTATAATAAATTGAGAACTCCCCAATATAGTCCAATCTCCACATTGTTAGATAGAGAAACGGACGGGAAAGGATGTGTTCAAAGTCATTCAGATCAACGGTGGCAGAGCGGGGATGAACCCAGCTCTCCTCCTTGCACTACAACTGGTTGCTGGAAGAACGTGCTGTCCACATTGTGTTGTTTATTTGATTTAAAGGCAAGACAGACCGATATTTCAGGGCAACTTATATTCCATGATGTGGGGAGAGAGGAGAGAGCACTGAGTCTAGGTAGGGCACTTTGTTTTTGGAATTGTTTGGTCTTTTTTCTTCTCATTGCTTCCTGGGCTGCATGTGCTCAGCCTGTGGATGGGGGATGATCTCATCTGAAACAAGGTCACTGGGAAAGGTGTGGCTCAGCCACCAGCAGCCTTTTTGATCCTGAGTCCCAAGAGAGGAGCACAATAGTGCCTGTGGGTTATTCCTGGCAGGCTGGACATGTGGGGGAATAGGGGAGAAAGAAAGAAAGGAAAAAGGGGGTACATCAGGCGAGGGGACAGCAAAAAGCCTGGTGTGGGGAGAAAGAGTGGAGGAGGGGACGAGTGTCCTCAGGGAGCAGTGGGCTGACGCGGGGGCTGGGCCGCAGGCTGCGCACCAGGCTGGAACTCCGAAGGACGTGAGTTTGCGCTCCATCCTTGGAGGATGCTAGGCACTGGAACTGTCAGACGGTCCACTGGGCAAGATCTTCCTTTCATGACCAAGACTGTGATCTGATGCTAAAGCCTCTCCAGGAGTTACGAGTTGGTGCTTCTCGGGCGCTGCAGCCAGGCTATGTGTGAATCCCGGTTCCTCTGCTTCCTACCTATTTTACCTTATCAAACAAGTTACTTAATCCTTTTGTTCCATCATCTGAAACATGAGGATAATAATAGTACCTATCTCATAAACTGTGAGGAATAAATGACTTAATACATGCAGAGCACCTAGAAGAGTGCCTGACAGAGGAGGTCAGTCTGGAAGGTATCCAGCCTGTGTTAATGTAACGAGAACCGCCTGCGCGGCGTCGATGGAAGCGGCAGCCAAGGCGCGCGGACTGCAATGCGCATGCGTGCACGACGCCGCCTTCCCCGCGCTGGTCCGCGGGGCGCCGGGCGCTGTCGAGTGAGCAGGTGTCCTGTGTGGCCGTCGCATTCAAGATGACTGCGCGAGTAGGGCAACGGATCTGCATCAAATTTTGCGTTAAGCTTGAATAATCCTCCGCGGAAACTATTCGGATGATTCAGAAGGCTTTTGGGGACGAGGCGATGAGTGCGGCAGAAATAAAAGCGTGGCACCAACGCTTCAAAGACGGTTGAGCGTCTGTTGAAAGTGATCCCCGTTCTGAAAGGCCTGCACCAAGCAGAACACCTGAGAGTGCTGAACGTGCACGGGTCAGGTTAAGAGACGCTGCGAGAGCTGTGTGAGGTCCCAAGGTGGTTACTTTGAAGGGGACTGAGGCGTCATTGGCCTGTGTACGTTGATTCTGGTATCTTGTATCTTCTTCAATAAACAGCTCTATTTTTCATATTACAAGTGCTTAATAAATGTTGGCGCATATTGTTACTGCTTGACAGAGGCTCATTTCCTCTTGCCTGTTCCTCCAAAGATGGAGACACTGATTAGCATCCTCCCTTTAAGAACCAACCATCAACTTGTAGGCACTAAATCACTCATCAGTTTTCTCTTTTCTGCACGCACTATCTGTTCCTTCTTTTGTTGGTTCTGATTTAAAAATCAGAACTTAAAGATGAGCACGTAAGTACTTGGTAATTGAGGGGTCTTACCGCTAACTCCCTCTGTTGAGTTAGAGAACAAACACTCCTATGGGGGAGTTTCTTTCCATCAGACAGGAAAGTAATATGGACCAACACACACACACACACACACACACACACACACACACAAGTCTTGCTCTGTCACCCAGGCTGGAATGCAGTGGCATGATCATAGCTCACAGCAACCTCAAACTCCTGGGCTAAATCAATCCTCCTACCTCAGCCTCCCGAATATGGACCTATATTTCTAGCTTTGCAAATTTCACAGCACTGTTTATTTTCTTTTTTTGCTTCAGTCCCTTTCTGTGTGAACACAACACTGTTTAGACACCTCTATGCTTGCAAATGCACCTGCTTTGGTCAATCTAAGTTTTAAATTTTGTCAGGAACCAAGCTAGCGTACTGGTGAACTGCTTAATCTGGAAAATAAATAACAAAATGTAAACAGCTTTCCTCTCTGGCTTCTGGCAAAGTGTCCCCTTCCTCCGCAGTGTTTCTATAAGTCTTCAGGGAACATCTCACATGGGCTCACCAATAAGTCCTCCTCCATTCACGCCCCTGTACTCTGACAGATCCTAGCAGCTCTGTGTTGTTCCACCAGCCTCTGGGAGTCTCCTGCTAATCTACTGGGCACCCTCAATCAAGAAAGACCTAGAGTCAGCAGAGAAGACTTCTCAGACGGTGTGGAGCCTGAACTGATCATGAATGACAGGTAGGGTTCATGTAGATACAAGGGGGCCATCCAGGGAGCTGCTGAAAGTGGCATGGAATGGATGAGTATGGCACTGGACTGGGGGGTAGGGGCCAGCTGAGCTGAGGAGAAGCGCTTGTAGTGAGAGGGAAGGTGTGAGAAAAGGCCATATTGAAATGTTTTGTGAGAAGGCCATGGGAGAGCTGAGACGTCTTTCCATAAGAAAGTCAGGGCTCCTGAGTAATATTCCAGGGTATAGTGGAATATGTAGCACAACTATTGGCTACATGTTCTTCGGGGCTGTGATTTTGCCAGGAGATGCATTATCATGTTTATTCAGATATCCTGGGCATTTTATTTCATAATTATAAAAGCAATATGTATTCATTACAGAAGAATCAAGAAAGCAAAAAGAAGATAAACTCACCAGAAGCAACCACTATTAACACCTTACCGAGTAGCTTTCTAAAAAGTCTCTTATAAACACATATTTATAATATGTTTAATAAAGTTGGGGATATATCACACTGTTTTATAAGGTACTTTGTGTACTTAATGTATTATGAATAATAGTCTCTGTCAATAAACATACTTCTATGATAGGATTTTTAATAGCTACAGAGTTGGTGACAGTATTCCTAAGGTTTACCCAGCCTTCTGGAGTGATGAACTTTGCCTTCCATATCAGAGATTGTTTTCCTGTAACTGAGAATACTGTCTGGACATTATGGGCATGATCAAGGGACATGGTCATTTGTCTTTTTTTAGCCAAACTGCAGTAGCTGGGGAAAGGGCTGTGTTATATCTGCAGCAAAGTTCCTGGCCATACAATTTTGGCTATATCTATGAAATTCTAATTTCAGGTGAGAGGGCTGTATAAACCTAATTTTTCTGAAGACTGCAAAGGAGAGGAATAGAGATAGATACAGTGAGTATGCCAAATGCACAAATCTGTAGTTGGGCAGGCCCAGTTGCCCAGAGCATGGCAGGCTTTTTGTGAGCAGAGCCACTAAGACATTGACTGCTCAGGACCTCATTGCAGGACTTCTGGGGCACAGAAAGCCTAGGTACAAAGAGCATGTCATCCTTTTCAACTATGGCACCCTTTCCAGAGAAAGATTCTGAGGTGACAGGAGCGTGAGACTGGTTAACTGTATTAATTCTTGGATTTATTCCTAAGTGACTTTCTCTCTACAGAAGTCTTCTGAATGTCTGCTTGATGGCAAGGGAAGAGAGGGGATGTTCTTTTTGTTCCATCTCTACCTGTCCTTGAATTTCTTCCCCCATCTCTACTTCATCCGATGGGTTTGTCTCTACGTGATGTTTTTGATACCCCTATGTTCTGTTTCCAACCACTCTGTACTTCACTGCAGACATTGAAGGACTCCAACTGGCATTAGAGAGGTTTTTGCTTTTGTTTTTGTTTTTTGAGACAGGGTCTTGCTCCATTCCCCAAGCTAGAGTGCAGTGGTATCCTCATAGCTCACTGAAATCTTGAACTCCTGGGTTCAAGCAATCCTCCTGCCTCAGGCTCTTGAGTAGCTGGGAACACAGGTACATGCCACCACACCCAGCTAAGTTTTATAATTTTTGTAGAGATGGGGCCTCACTCTGTTGCCCAGGCTGGTATCAAACTCCTGGTCTCAAGTGATTTTCCCACCTCCGCCTCCCAAAGTGCTGAGATTACAGGCGTGAGCCACCTGCCTGGCCAATAGAAGGCATTTAAAATTAGAGCCCACTTAGAAATTATAAAAAAGTAATATCTAACACTTTTTAGACATGCTATTTTGGTGTTATATATTTATAATTTCATTTAATTCTCAGAAGAACCTTACTATTTGGCTATTATGATTATTCCCACTTCATAGATGAGAAAACTGACACTCCAAAAAGTTAGGTGAACTTGCCAAACTTCACATAGGTAGGCAGTTACAGAACTAGAATTCAAACCCAGGTCATTGTAACTCCAGAGCTGTTTCTTACCCTGCTCTACTTTCTGTCTCAGTAAGTCAGGGGACTGGAAGGAACAACAACAACAAAATAAACCTAAGACCAAGAGAACTGTTGACAAGTAAGATACATCTCATTCCTTCTCCATGTTTAATGTCAATTTTTATATCTTGGCTATGAGTGCCTGTTATAAAGCTATTTGCTCAAGGTTATCCTCCTACCCTACCCCCATCACCAGATGACTTTTATTTATAGCTATGTATAAACATCATGGGCAACATTCAGACTTGCTGTGTACTGACTTTGCCATCCGAGCAAAGATTCTTTTTCAAAGCATATTTGCTTTATTCACGCTCTGGTTTTCGCCAAGAAATTAAAAGGACGATTTTTGTGGGGGTTCACTTTTAACTTTTTGCTCCAAATATTCCTTGGCTCTAGAATTGAGTCGGTCAGGTCAAATTAGTCAAGAGCAGATTAACCGAAGTGAATTTTCAGATCCATTAATTATTTTGAGTTCTATAGAGTAAGCAAACATTAAGGATTTCTCCTGAAGGACAAAATATTCTGATTTTGTTCTGTATTGTTTATAATCATGTATGCTTTACTTCACTGTCTGAATGCTAGTAAGAGCTTCCTAGAATTCATTCCTTAAGAAGTCATGGCATCTAATTATTTGGCAGGATGTTTTAAGTACATATAATTATATATTCCCTGCATTTTGTGATGGTGGTGAGCCAAGTAATCTACATTCAGAGAATAAATAACACCCACATTGATGCTACTCACAAGGAGCTCACATTACTTTGGAAAAACTCATTATAATCTTAGCACATAATGGGTGTTGGGTATCTTTTTAATCTACCAAACTAACATCACCACCACCTTTCCAGGTAAGAGAACCCAGGCAAAGAGAAATTACGTTGGTTCTGTTCCATATTTCAGTCCTCGGAAGGTCAGCTGTGCGGCCATGGCTGAAGCCTTGCACTTGGGGTGTGCAGTTTTAAATCCTGACCACTGCCTTGGGCAAGTCCTTTTTCCTTTCTCAGTGCCTGTCTGCTTCTTGCCCTATCAGATAGGACCAGTTCTGACACAGGCTCAGGGCAATGGTGAAGAGCGAGGTAAGATAGAACGCTGGGTGACGGTTTTTCCTCATTCATTCCACCATGGTCTTAATTCTTACTCCTCTATTATTTGGGAATATTAACTGCAAAACAGGGTCAGAATTTGGGCTAACAGGACATTTTTTCCCAGTCTGGTAAATGAAGTATGTGATAAGCCTTCTTCTGGAGGAGTAGATCTGATGTACTTTCTTCTGGGCACACTAGTGGGAGTTACAAAGAGAAAGCAGAATTGCAATTTCCAGCCTGGCGAGGCCAAGCCAGTCGGCCTTGCCAAGCAGGTTGTCTTGGATGAAGGAGGGTTTTCACTCCCACCACTGGCTGGTGGGGCCTCCAGGTTCTTCTTCAGCCTGTTGTTGGTCCGGTAATGCCCTCAGAGACACAAAGTGAACCTGTCCTCCAGTGCATCGCTGAGCAGGGCTGACTGCGATGGAGAGTAGGGAGCCTGGAAGACAGGCGACCGGGTTCAGCTCTTGCCTTGCCTTTTATTTAGGGTTAAATGTCCTCTGGAAAGCTTCTATCTGTCTCACATCTTGGGGCCATCATTTCTCTTTCGTGCCTATCCATCCCAAACCAAACTCGTTTTGAGCCAGTGCTGTGGGGAGAATACAAACTCCAGGGCAGTGCCCCTCGTCTGTTTGGACGACTCCTCTATCCCCCAGGCATGGGTTTTGGCACACAGTTTGTGCTCTACAGAGCCAAGTATTTCTGTAAACGCAGGGACAATGGAATGCGAAAACGTTTTGCGAACCCCAAAGAGATTCATAACCAGATCGAGGTCTGATCCTAGGGTATCATAGCTTTCCTTAAAGCGTCGGTCGTGGCCGCATCTAACACCACCAGGACGCGGTCAGGACAGGTGTATCCATCTCCTACAGGTTTCCTCTCTAGAAAGTAGGCCAGGGCGGGCAGGGGTTGAGGGTCTGTCATTCCCAGGGAGAAGTGGACTCGGAGGAAGGCGACGACCCGCAGGGCGCAGAGGAGCGAGGCGCAGCCGGAGGCCCAGAGAAAAGCCTAAGCTTCACCTCCGCCCCCGCCGAGACACCTAGGCCCAGGTACAGGTGTGTGCCGGGGGAGTCAGGTGCACTGCGCGGCACTCCCCCAGTGGGTACACCCTCCTCCGCCTACGAGTGACCTAATTACTGGGTGCGGGCGGCGCCCAGAGGTGGGAGTGGTTACTCTAACCGGACTGTCGCTCGACGCCCCCTCCTGCCCCCAGAGACGCGGGAACCCCACACGATTCCAGCGTTGTTGCACCACAGAGAGCCACGGCGTCGCAATTCTCGTTTCCGTAACCCAGCTGCCCGTCCCCAGGTGAAGAACTGAGGCGTATCAGCAGCGGTGCGCTCCCGCGGGGACAGCCCCAAGCAGCCCGGAGCCGGGCCTCGCGGGGCGTGGTGCTCGGGGGTCAGCCCGTGCGCCGCGGTGAGCACAGCGCTCGCGAGGACGCCGTCCTTCCCCCTACCGTGGACCCCCGTCCTTTCGGGAGACCACGCCTTAAAAGCGAAGGCGCCTCAGTTGCCCGCCGGGCACGCTGCGCCTGCGCCTCGGCCCCTGGTTTGCGCCCGACTCCGGTCGCGCCGGCGGCCGGGTCTGCCCTGCGGCTGCGCAGCTCGCGCCCCGGCCCGTCTCCCCGCCGCGCCCGCCTCCTGACGCCGGGCGTGACGTCACCACGCCGGGCGGCCGCCATTACAGAGAGCCGCGCTCCGGAGCGAGGGCGAGCGGAGGAGGCGCAGCGGCCGGCGGCCGAGCACTGCGTACGGAGCCATCGGGCCTGCGCCAAGCAACCGCCAGCGGCCACAGAAGTCCCCCGGGAGCCGGCGGCGGCGTGTGCGTGTGGCCCGTGTGCGGGCGGCGGCGCGGAAGGAGCGAGGAGCGGCAGCCGGTTCGGGCGGGCGGCATCATGGACGAGAAGGTGTTCACCAAGGAGCTGGACCAGTGGATCGAGCAGCTGAACGAGTGCAAGCAGCTGTCCGAGTCCCAGGTCAAGAGCCTCTGCGAGAAGGTGAGCCGCAGTCCGGCTGCGGGAGCCGCCGCGGGGCCGAGCCCGTCGGGAAGGAGGCGGCCGTGGGGAGGGTGCAACATGGCGGAGGCCGCCGGCCCGGGCCCCCCGAGCCTCCCAGCCCGGCGCCCGGCCCGGCCGGCGGCCGCTTCCGAGCGACCCGGCGCCCCCTGCCTCCCGCGCGGGGATTGGTTGTCGCCGCCACCGCCGCCTAAAATGGCGCCGTTACCCCGACTCCGGGGCTTTTGAGTCTCCCGGCCCTGGCGCCGGGCGGGGTGGCAGGGGCCGCGGGGACCCTGTGGAGCAGGGTCGGGGACGGCGCTGAGATCCAGGCGAGGCGGCTTGGGTGCTGTGGCTTGGGAGTGGGGCCCGGGCCTCCCCAGTGGGGCGACAGGCTTTTCCCTTGTGCTCAGGCCTTATTCTTATGTCCAGCGCTGCCCGGAGGGTCCCCGCAAAGGCGGTCTTGTGTGCCAGACACCAGACCCTGTCTGAAGGTCACACAGCGCTATGCCGTCCTGTGTGGTTTTATTAAACTCACCAAGCGATCTTCTGCAGGGACCTATTTAAAGGGTATCTTCAAGAATTTTAAAATTGATGTCTAACCTAATTTCTACGAAGGTCTCGATGGTAGTTGTAAGGGAGGAGTATAACTTAGTTTCATAGATGGAAGAAATGGAGAATATGGTGAGTCATCCCTCATGAGGAGCTTTTGGATTGGAAATCAAGTGTTTAATCTGTGGTTTATATGATGACTCAAATTGGGTAGTGTGGAACCTTTCTGTAAGCTTAACACACTTGGCCTGTTGCCATTGTTTTTTAAAATGAGCAACATAGACTAAAAGAGCAGCACATTTTGTATCCTCTTTGTTGAAAAAGTTGCTTGATTGTGTTTTGTGGCTGCAAGTAGTAGTAGTAGTAATAACTGGCGACTGAGCTCTTAGCATAGTCCAGACATTGTGCTTAGTGTTTATCTCACAGATGTTGAAAGTGGAATGTTGTAGCCCACTTAATAACGCTAAACTTTGAATTTTTTATTACCTAATTCTGTTTTGTTTTCCCCGGGAAAACAAACAGGTGAGTCTGTTTAGCTATTAGCTGTGCATTGTATTTTAAAACTCTTATAACTTAGTTTTCTGAAGTATACAAAATGTTGATCATCACTGTAAAAATTTTAACTTCCCTTTTCAAAGTTAACTTTGCAGCGTGTCATTTTAGTACAGAATAGTGGAATACCATATTAGCATTTCGTAGTAGTGAAAACAGTTATTTGTTTGTAGTTCGATGTGAAAATTAGGCTCAGGAGTTTGATGTATATGTTCTCAAGACAGGCTTTTTCAGAAACCATGCTGTGAACAGTTGGAATTTAAGTAAGTCCAATTTAGATTTATTTATCCTGAGCATGAACAGAACTCCACTGTGGGTTGATGAGGTGGTGTATCATCTGTTGCAGCTGAATTTTAATAGTAGCAATGTATTGCATTTCCTGTTTCTTGACCCTATAAGACTTCGAGTCAATAATTGGCTAGTTGACTAGTCATTTATGAAGAAAACATTGAAAGGGAAGTGATGATGTGATTGGAAGACCACTCAACTTTGAGTTAGACCTGGACACTAGTCATCTTTCTGCTCCTATGTGAGTAATTGTGACAGACTTTGGAGCAACCATTTCACTTGGTCCTTGTTTTCCTGTCTGTAAAATAAAGAGTGAAAACATTGAGATTACTTTTAATCTTCTGAGATCATACAATCAATTCTATTTTAAATCAGTACTTTGTGTTTAAACATTGAACACCTATTGAATATCCAAGATTTCATACTCTTATGAGGGGAATGAAAAGCAGTGAAGAATAAGTATGCGTATTCTGAAGGAGCTTTGAATCTGGTAGGGAAAACAAGCATGGTATGGAAATGAGTGGGAGATGAGCTCGAGGTAGAGTTTATGTTGGGGACTGTAGAGGGTAATACTGGGTGTGAAGGTGTGACTGAAGCTTAATGGATCCAGTGTTGATTGTTTTCCCCATCTTTGGAAAGCTAACGTGTAGTGACATAAATCAACTTACTAGATTTCCGCTCCTCATTCAGCGTGCACAGATTTTACTTCTTAGAGCCAAAAAGATACGAATAATATTAGAAGCTAGGTGTCTCAAAAGTTTCCATGGGATGGATCCTTTTTGGTGGGTATCATCATCCAGTCTTCATACCGTTTTTAACTTGTAAGTATTTCAACTCTGGAACTATATTAAACTTCCAAACTAAATTAATTCGAAATCAGGAATGTGGGATGCATGACTTGATATCTTTTGTACAAGTCTTTCTAGTAAAACAAAAGTTCTCTTTCCATTGTTAATATTTATTTATTTATTTATTTTTTTGAGACAGAGTCTCACTCTCTTGCCTGGGGCGAGTGCCGTGGCGTCAGCCTAGCTCACAGCAACCTCAAACTCCTGGGCTCGAGCAATCCTACTGCCTCAGCCTCCCGAGTAGCTGGGACTACAGGCATGTACCACCATGCCCGGCTAATTTTTTTTTTCTGTATATATTTTTAGCTGTCCAATTAATTTCTTTCTATTTTTGGTAGAGACGGGGTCTCGCTCTTGCTCAGGCTGGTCTCGAACTCCTGAGCTCTGAACGATCCGCCCGCCTCGGCCTCCCAGAGTGCTAGGATTACAGGCGTGAGCCACCGCGCCCGGCCTCCATTGTTAATATTTGTGTAGCCAGTGGCATCTCTAGGTGGAAGCTACATACGGTCTTTGGTGTGATTGCCTTCTAAACAGTAATTTTGAAAATATTAAGGGTTAAATTTTTTCATTAGTGTATGATAGCACTTTAAAAAAAAACTTGTTAGAGATAACTATGTGGTAATAGTTTGTAATTTCTTTAATTACAAGAAGGAATAATGTAAAAGCCTTCTGCCTACTCACCTGAAGATGCCTGATATGAAATAGTTAAAGTTAGGTAGTAAAGATAGATGTATACCATACAGGATTACTGCGATTAAAAAATCCTGAGGCCATTATTAATGATATCTCATAACAATTAGTAGTGGGTGACAAAAATGGGGAGAATCCAAGTGTGCTATTTATAGACAAGGGTGAACATGGTTTTTACGTTATAAGATGTGATTGGGATTTATATCAAAGCTAATGTTGTATGTGCAGTATACTTTGTCATTTGGGGGATCATAATTGATAGTTTAAAAATTGGGTGTGTAGTTTTGTCTTAGGCACTGTTCTATAAGTCAGTAGCCTTACAACATCTGTATAACTGGCCTGGTATGTTTCCATCTGCAGACTGAGAAGAGTAGTAAATAGTGTCAGCTTGTTTTTGCATTAGCTACAGTAAACAGTCTTGTTACATGATTTCACCTTCGGTTTAGCTTGGGTATGATTTTTGGCTTTGTGCTTTCAATTTTGGCTTTGGCTTTGGCTTTGTGCTTTCTTACCAAATGTGTGGAGAATGTTGTTTGATAGCCAGATTCCACCTCCCCTCCCCTAAAAGAGTCCTTTACGTAGGTATGCTTTTTTCCATTGCTTTGCAAGCACTATAAATAAAAAGCAGTCATTAAGGCCTCACTTAGTGTTTTTTTTTATTGTTGTTGTTGTTTGAGCCAGTCTCACTCTGTCACTCAGGTTAGAGTGCAATGGCATCATCAAAGCTCACTTCAGCCTCAAACTTCTTGGCTCAAGCGATCCTCCTGCCTCAGCCTCCTGAGTAGCTGGGACTACAGCTGTGTGCCACCACGCCTGGCTAATTTTTTCTATTTTTAGTAGAGACCGAGTCTCACTGTTGCTCAGGCTGGTCTCGAACTCCTGAGCTCAAGCAATCCTCCCGCCTTGGCCTCCCAGACAGAGTGCTAGGATTATAGGCATGAGCCACTGCGACTGGCCCAAGGCTTCACTTAGTTTTAATGTTTGTTACATGAATATGGGAAAAGCAAACAGCTTCCTACTAATTAGATGGGCTGAAAAATATTTGGCCAAGATTACATTCATATATGAAATGGGTAATGCATTTGTTTGAGTGTGTATGTGTGTTTAATTTAAAAGGCAGTTTGGCTCATTTCCATAGAAGTAATTTGAATATTGAGAGCAAACAGGTGGGGGAAGCATGTTACAGAACATTATTCTCATCATACTTTCACACACATAATTCTCTTAACAAGTTTATGAGGTAGTGTTTGTTCCTGGTTATAGATACAAACCAAAGGCACAGAAAGGCAAAGTGACTTCACTGTGGGGGCTGACATTGAGATTCCCTAGACTTACGGATTCTGAGCCTGATGTTCCACTGTCGCTTCACAAATCAGTTCTCTTTCTGGAGGTTAATAACGAGCGATGGAGGTGAGGGGCCAGACTGAATTGTGGAATCAACAATTTTGTAAAATGAAGTGCTATTTTTATTCTCATTGCTTGAAAGCTTTGTATTCATGTCACGTACTATTGTCCTACTTTGTCCTGGAGACCGTAATTATTCTTCAGTTTCGGATGTGGCTAACTATATTTGCTCCTTAAGTAAGATTGGTGAGATGAAAATCCCTGATTGTTTCCGTGCATTCTTGGATAGTATAAATCATGATCCAGAGACTGAGCTTGAAAATGTTCTAAGCTGACTTTTATATTGTTCATCGCAGCTTATAAAAGGCCTTTCTTTTCATCCTCGTAGCTTCCACAATCAAGCACGCGTGCTTGTGTGTGTTTCACGATCTCCCAGGCTTGAAGCAGTAATGCAGTTTTGTGTTGATTTAATGAGGAAAGACGGAAAAGGTGAACAGTTGTATTCAGATATACAGGTTCCTCCCTGTTTTCTCTCCATCGGGGCCAGAATTCTTTGTCTTCAAAAAAATGGCAGTAGGGCTAAGGTAGAACTCGTGTTGTAAGAAGGATGATGGATCCTGGAGGAGTATATGGGATAACATTTGTATTATGAGTCTCGTGTTTCCCTGTTTTATGACAGCAGATATTTTCTGTATCTCAATGTAAGTTAAGTTTGTCAGAGTTACCTGTGAGGTATCCTTTGTTTAGTTTGGAGGAAATAAACCAGGAAAACCCAGAGGCGTTGAGTTTGGGTTGAGGTGATGGGGTCTTTTTTGAGGGTACCGAGGAAAGACAGGCAAAGTTATGTGTGACAGGGAAACAGTATTTACTCTTCTTTCTACTTTGACCCATTTCTCTTATTTCTACTTTTTAAAAAAAAAAATTTACTCATTTTTTATTACAATCCTTGTCTGAAAAAGCCCTCAACCTGCACTCTCATATGCAAGTAAGATCTTAATTGGACTAGAACTATAAAGGAGGAAGATTTTTGTTTATTTTTTTGTTGTTTTAAATGGCTTTCTGTTTCTGGAGCAAAGGTAGTACAATAGGCTGAAGACGAGAAAGGTCTCTAGCTGCCAGTAAATGGCTGGGAGATGGGTCTGAAAGAACAGTAAAGAACAATCTGGGATTGCCTTTAGTTTCTTCACAATGCAGTGTTATTGCCTGTTTATGTATTGTTCTGTTGTGGAGTGTGGTTTGGAGTGGATGAGCCGGGCAGTGGCGGCTGTGCGTGTGAATGAATCTGGGTGTCTCCAAACTGTGTGTGATCGGCCGGCCAGGCGCCCTCACACTGCCTGGCTCCACCTCAGTCATTTGGTTACTACTGCAGTTGAGAACGTTTACCCTCCTGGTGTTGGGGCCCAAAGAAGGTTGCAAACCTTTGCTCTACACTGCGCCTGAGAGACAAACAGTAGAATTTGTTTACCTGGTTAAGGAAATGCAGAGTTTAAGTTCACAGAGGTTATAGAGTGTTGGTGATACTGTTAACTGAGTGACCGTGTACATTTGTTTTTGGAATGCTTTCAACCATATTTACTAAGCCCCCATTGTATGCCTTATTTTCACTATTTAGCTTCGTCTAAATAGCATTGTCTTATTTTAGTGTATAAGGATTTGTTAGTTTGGTTTTGTTCTAATTAATAGCACACTTTCAGATTTTTCAGGAGGTTGACCTTGTCGTTAACTCTAGATAAGAAATGTTTTAGAATGTGGTGATCAAGTAACTTTTTTCTGCCACCCATCATCTGTAAAGGAGCAGTAATGCCTGCTGTCTATTTATTTTGGGTGGCTTTAACTTAATAAAAGAGACTTAAGTGCTTTAGGATGGAATGAAATTTTAGTGATGGAAAGACTCTTCCAGACCATCTATTATAGGTTAAGTCACCTTTTATAGATGAGGGAAGAAATGGAGACCCAGAGTGGTTGAATCTTGTTCATGATGGATTGTTGTGAGAATTTTTAAAACAACTGCAAAATGTTTTAAAGCAACATTTCTCAGTTGTTTAGTAGATTAACCTTTTTCCCACCCAGGAACAATGGAGAATGTTTAATTCATGCACATATGTAGGTTAGTTGGTAAGGATTGAGGTCAGTCTTGTGTGTGAGACATAGGACTTTTTTTTCCTTTTCTTTTTTCTTTTTTTGTTTATTACTTTGCCAGCAAAGAGACATATGACTTTAAAGAAAGTGATTGTTCCTTTTGGTCAGAGGTGAAGGTGATTATATGACACAAACAGATGAAAAACCAACAGATTTCATGTATTTTTTTTTAGAGTTATCATTCACTGCCAACATTTTTCTTTCAGTTAGGTCCAAAGCCTTAAAGACACATAAACACTAGCTCCTAGAACATTACAGGGAGGGTTATAATACTTTTAAAGTATAACCATGCATATTTTGATCTAAGAAGATTGAAATGTTCCGTTGAATATTAGAGGCATCTGTTCAGTGTGATTAATGAAAGACAAGTACAGTCATGTGCTACATAATGGCATTTTGGTCAACAATGGACTGCATATATGACAGACTATAAAATTTACTTGAACTAGAGTAACAATATTAGAATCAGTAATTAGCAGATTTTTTTTTTTTTTTTTTTTTTTTTGTGACATAGTCTCACTCTCTTGCCTGGGGCGAGTGCCGTGGCGTCAGCCTAGCTCACAGCAACCTCAAACTCCTGGGCTCGAGCAATCCTACTGTCTAAGCCTCCCCAGTAGCTGGGACTCCAGGCATGCGCCACCATGCCCGGCTAATTTTTTCTATATGTATATTTTTAGCTGTCCAATTAATTTCTTTCTATTTTTGGTAGAGACGGGGTCTCGCTCTTGCTCAGGCTGGTCTCGAACTCCTGAGCTCAGGACGATCCGCCCGCCTCGACCTCCCAGAGTGCTAGGTTTACAGGCGTGAGCCACCGCGCCTGGCCTAATTAGCAGATTTTTGATAGTAAAAATGACTTTCAAAAAATGAAGATTCCTTTGTCAAATAGTATTATTAGTAATACTAAGATTGTAAAGAATAATTTGTGTCTGGTTTTGAGTTTGATCCCACATGGAAGACACATCGAGGCCAGCATCGGCTTCTTCCTTAAAGAGACTGCTGGTTAGTTGTTTCTACTTATAAGACTTTTCCCCACCAAGGGCAAAATTTATGATATAAAAAATAGATTTCTTTAGTCAAGTACAGATCATTGATCTCTGATGAACCTGTACTCTTTTCCTTCAGTGTAGACCTTGGGGTTCTTTGACCTATACAGTAATTGCTTTTGTAGGAGTACTGCTTTTGAAAGAAACTATGTTTAATATATGCCTTTAAGAACATGATTAGAGGGAGGGGGAGGAGGGGACGGGTATATGCATACACCAAGAGTGTGATGCACACCATCCGGGGGATGGACACGCTTGAAGCTCGGACTTGGTGGGAGGGCAAGGGCAACATACGTAACCTAAACATCTGTATCCCCGTAATATGCTGAAATAAAAAAAAACATGATTATAGTTACATCATGATCACTTTTAAGCAGCTAACAACAAAAATGAATGCGACCCCCAGAGAATGAAATAGTATTTGAAGCAAGTTAATTCTTGGTATATCTTAGTGCCAGAATCAGTACTGCTATGGGAATAAGTGTTTTTGAGACTGAGAAAAATATTGCTGCGGATCAGTGGAACTATTTTAAAAATTGTACTTGGGTGTTTTCCCTGGAGTGTGGCAAGAGTGCTGTCCTGTCTAGCAGAGCCACGTGATGCTTTCAGGTGGCCTTGCCATTGGCCGGCATGATCGGTTTGGTTGGAGTGCCAGAGTCCTGAAGACTTGATGGATAAGGGTCATTACCTCAATCTCATCTTTTCTTTGAGAAAGTACTTGTTTGGGAAACAGCATCTGTTTCAGTAGTGAAGGGAGTGAGAGTCTGGTTAGGAGTTACCACATATTTTAAACATTGATGACTGGTTTTTTAAAAATTAGAAAAGTGCTTCTAAAACTCTAGATCCCAATTCAGTGATTCTTTGATTCAGGATTCCAAAATACTTAAAGGTCATTATTAAACCTTTTTTAAAGTTACTTAATGTCATAATGTTTTTTATTGTATTCAGGTTTAAGGTGCTGATATGAAAAGAAGCTTAAGTAGTTGTCATGTAATCCTGGGATTGAAGTATAAATGCTAAAAAGAAAAATCATTAGAAAATGGTATGATGATAACTTTTCTTTTTAGCAATTGGGGAAAAATTACAAAGCAAAAATGGGCATAGAAAGTTTCTGACTACATATTTTAAAAATAGGAGAAATAAAATGCCAACAAGTTAATAACAGCTTAAAACATAGTTTGTATGAATACATAAGAACATTTAGTCTTCAATGATTAGATGCTCAAAACCACATGAGGACAGTTTGTGCAAGAGGAGAAATAACTGATAGTAAATAAACATGGAATAAAAAGTTTGAATTCAGAAATGAAAAATGCAAATCGGTGAGATAACATTTTATGTCTTAAGTAGCTAAGGATCGGTACATTATTTTATTTATTATTGTATAACAAGTTGGCATAATCCAGTTTTGTAGTGCGTATGAGACCAAAAAAAGGACCAGGTGCGTTGGCTCACGCCTGTAATCCCAGCACTTTAGGAGGCCAAGGCAGGAGGATTACTTGAGGCCAGGAGTTGGAGACCAGTCTGAGCAACATATTGAGACCCTGTCTCTACAAAAAATAGAAAAATTTGCTGGTGGCATGCCTGTAGTCCCAGCTACTCAGTGGGTGGATCGTTTAAGCCTAGGAGTTTGAGGTTGTAGCAAGCTATGCTGCTGCTGCTGTTGTACTCGTACTCTAGCCCAGGCAGTAGAGCGAGACCCTGTCGCCCTGCCAAAGAAGTTCATACTGTTTCGCTCTGTAATCCCATAATTGAAAACTCTTCGGAGGGAAATAATTCAAGTAAGCAATAATATTGTACATGTATTGATCTGTTAGGGAAAGAATTATATAGTAGTGGTTTTAAATGATCACTATAATCTTGTCAAAGCCTGGGTTAATGAATACAAAACTTCAGGACACAAAATGAGACACTGACCAATTACAAATAAGAGAGATCTCTGTGTGGGTAAAGCAGAAATGAGAATAGTTCTTTTTGAGACAGAGTCTTGTTGTGTCACCAGACTAGGGTGCAGGGGTGTCTTCATAGCTCACTGCAACCTCAGACTCCTGTGCTTGAGTGATCCTCCTGCCTCAGCCTCCCGAGTAGCTGTGACTACAGACATGTTGTGCCCGCTAACTTACTTACTTTATTTTTTTTGGTGGAGAAGGGGGGGTCTTGCTATGTTGCTCAGGCCTCTGCCTCCCAAAGTGTGACGATTATAGGTGTGAGCCAGAGATTAGTTTTTGTTCGTAGGAACAAGACAGATAACGATAAATTACAATTTTACCACTGAAATAAAAATCTCTTAGCATTTTAATGTTTTTTTTCCAGCTTTTTAAATACAAAGAATTTATGGTTGTAATCATTTTGTGCTTGTAAATGTTTGCTTGATTTAATATAAAAATACATAAAAATGTGGCTTTTTTTTACACTATTAGTTAACTATAAATGATATACAAGCATAGGCATGTCTCAGAGATATTTGGGGGATTCCTTTCAGACCACCACAATAAAGCAAGTGCATATAAAAATTACACTATACCATAGTCTATAAAATGTGTAGTATGTAATAGCATTATGTCTTAGAAAAAACTAACGTGCATACATACCTTAATGTAAATATACTTTGTTGTTGAAAAGCGCTGATTAATGATCATCTAAGCCTTCAGCCAGTTGTAATCTTTTTGCTGGTGGACAGTCTTGCTTGATGTTGGTGGCTGCTGACTGATTAGGGTGGTGGTTGGGGTGCCTGTGATAATTTCTTAAGACAACAATGAAGTTTATCACATTGGTTAACTCTTTCTTTCATGAAAAGGTAGCTTGTGATGCTGTTTGATAGCGTTTTATCCACAGAACTTCTTTCAAAATTGGAGTCAGTCCTCTCAAACCTTGCAGTTGGTTTATCTACTAAGTTTTTGGAATATTCTAAATCCTTTATTGTTATTTCAACAGTGTTCACAGCATCTTTACCAGGTGTAGATTCCTTTTCAAGAAACCACTTTCTTTGCTTGTAAGAAGCAACTCATCTGTTCAAGTTTTATCATGAGATCGCAGCAATTCAGTCACATCCTCATTTCTAATCCTAGTTCTCTTGCTGTTTCCACCACATCTGCGGTTCCTCTGCTGAAGTCTTGAATGCCCCCACCCCCAGAGTCGTCCTTTAGGATTGGAATCAACTTCCTCCAAACTCCTGTTACTGTTAGTACTTTGATCTCCTCCTGTGAGGCATGTTCTTAATGGCACCTTTTCAGAAGGTTTTCAATTTATTTTGCCCAGATCTAGTAGAACAATCACTATCCATGGCACCTATTAGCCTTATGAAGTGTATTTAAGTCATAAGACTTGAAAGTCGAAGCAATGTTAATCTCCATGTATATTTCCATTAGAGCTCTTGGGTGGTCAGGTACATTGTCCATGAGCAGTAATATTTTGAAAGGGATCTTTTCTAGGTTTCAGCAGTGGGCTTACAAGAAAACCATGCTGTAAACAGATGTGCTGTCATCCAGGTTTTGTTGTTCCATTTCTAGAGCACAGGCAGAGCAGATTTGGTATAATTCTTAAGGGTCCTAGGATTTTCAGAATGGTCAATGAGCTTCACCTTAAAGTCACAGCTGCATTAGCCCCTAACAAGAGAGTCAGCCCGTCCTTTGAAGCTTTGAAGCCGGTTATTGACTTCTTGAGTTAGGAATGTCCTAGGTGGCATCTTCTTCCAGTTTAAGGCCATTTTTTCTGCATTGAAAGTCTGGCTGAGTGTAGCCACCTTCGTCAGTTATCTTAGCTAGATCTTCTGAGTAACTTGCTGCAGCTTCTCTGTCAGAACTTGCTGCTTCACTGTGTATTTTTCTGTTATGGAGATGGCTTCTTTCCTTAAATCTCATGAACCAACCTCTGCCAGCTTTCAGCTTTTCTTCTGCATCTTCCTCATCTCTCTCAGCCTTCATGGAGTTGAAGAGGCCTTGCTCTGGATTAGGCTTTGGCTTAAGGGAATGTTGTGGCTGGTTTAGTCTTCTATCCAGACCACCAAAACCTTTTCCATATAAGCAATAAAGCTGTTTGGCTTTCTTATCATTCATGTGTTCCCTGGAGTTGCACTTTTAATTTCCTTCAAGAACTTTTCCTTTGCATTCACAACTTGGCTGTTCGGTGCAAGAGGCCTAGCTTTTGAAAGACTTAATCTCAGCCTTCAATATACCTTCCTGACTAAGCTTAATCGTTTTTAGCTTATGTTGTAAAGGGAAAGATGTGCCACTCCTTTTACTTGAATACTTAGAGGCCATTGTAGGGTTATTAATTGGCATAATTTCCGTATGTTGTGTCTCAGGGAACAGGGAGGCCCAAGGAGAGTGAGAGAGATGGGGGAATGGCCAGTGGATTAGTCAGAAGACAGACATTTATCGATTAAATTTGCCTTCTTTACATGTACACATTTTGTGGCACCCCAAAGCAATTGCAATAGTGACATCAAAGATCATTGATCGCAGATCACCATAACAAATATATAATAATGATGACAATTTGAATATTGAGAGAATGACCAATGTGTGACACAGATACGAAGTGAGCACATGTTGGGAAAATGGTGCCAATAGACTTGCTTGATGCAGGGTTGCCACAGTCTTCAGTTTGTTTAAAAAAAAAAAATAGAAAACACAGTGTCTGTGAAGTGCAGTAAAGCAAAACTCAGTAAAATCAGGCATGCTTGTAGTTACTGTGTGCCCTTAAGGAAATTATAAATAAGTGGTTGGTGAATCTGTTGTTGGTTCATGTATTTTTCTCTTTTAATTATATTCCTTGAATAATCTTGGCATGGATGATTTGTGAAGTCTAGTTTAAGCCTGCTTGTTTGTAATTTAATGTTACCATGGTGGTTATCATGGCCCATATTCAAGAATGTCAAACAAGTCCGTAGGTCATTTGACTTACAGGTGATTGTTTCATAGTCGGTTGAAAATAAAGAGGTGAGATTGCCGAATCCAAACCCCAAATGCTGAGAGAACATTGGTGTAATAAGATAGTGTCCCCAAAGATTGCTTTGCTTTAAGTCGAAATAAATGTCCAAAGGGTTTGGATTCTAGGACAGTATAAAATGTTAGCTTCAGACATTCACTAGTGATAAGGTTTTCATTGTTGTAGTCATTGCTATTTTGAGATAGGATCTCACTTTGTGGCCCAGGCTGGAGTACAGTGCTGTGATTATAGCTCACTGCAACCTCCAACTCCTGAGCTCAAGCAGCTCCTGCCCTCAGCCTCCCAAGTAGCTAGAACTACAGGCGCACACCACCACGCTTAGCTAATTTTTCTATTTTTTTTTGATAAGGATGGGGTCTTGCTATGTTGTCCAGGCTGGTCTTGAACTCTTGGCCTCAAGCAATCCTCCTTCAGCCCCACAAAGTGCTGTGATTACAGGCATGAGCCACCATGCTTGGCTGTGATAAGGTCTTATTAATAGAATAGCCTATTTCCAATTTTAACCTTGTTCTAAGAAGTTTATATTTAATCTTTTTTGCTTGAATTCATTTATTCCAGTCTATACCATTTGACTGAATTTCAAAGGGGTTCTGATATGTCAGAATCAACATGGTGCTAATTACATTATTTTTGAAACTTTTCTTGATCCCCCCCCCCGCCAAATATTGATTATGTTAGCTGGGAAATTTGAAGGCCTGGAAAAATGTTTTAGGGGAAACAGAAAAGGTTTGGTGTGTGTGTTTTGCTTTAACTTTTGCTTCAGTGCATAATTCAGGTGACACAAGGCTTTAAATTACAGAAGTCAGAATGCCAGAGAGTGAAAGATGGTTATTAAAAATTTTTTTAAAAATCTCTAATGTTAAATTATTTTGAAAATGTGGTTTTGCCATTTACTTCTATTCACCTTTGAAAGTGATGGTTGATGAAGGCCCAGAGGCTCTAGAGGTGACCCAGTAGGGGTCCCATTAGGTGACCTAAAAAGATACTCCATTAGGTACTCCTAGGATTAACAACATAAGCATTGTAAGTTCAAAATACCAGGAGTCAGAGACGCACTTTCAGCTTAGGATAGTTGTGATGGGTCTCTCCTCATCTTAAAGAGCATCTGTACATGAAAATGGCTATTGGTGGTTATTTTGCCCTAGGGGAATGGGATTGTGGAGAAAGGTCAAAGGGGGCACTTTGAGTTATATATGTGACAAAACTTCGTACAAGAATGTGTCACTATGTAACTTGAATGGTTTTAAAAATAGATACAGTATTCAACATTGTGATTTGCCTAAATAAAAGGAAGAAATAGCATTTAGGCTTGATTTTCCTTTCGTGATTTGAATAGAAATTTTAAGTAGGTTGTAATAAGGAACTTCAGGCAGTCCTTACCTGAATGGCAGCATTTTGTCATTCATACAGAGAATAGCCTTGTAGATCAGTAAGTGTTGAGAGATATACATTGAAATTTAACTTCTGATTGAATTGTGAAAATTATATCACAGGAAGATTTACATGGTGTATGAGATCATCTGTTTTATGTTATGTCCTTTAAAAACTTCTGAGTAACTTTTGCAAGTTTCTTCGAAGTTTAGGACTTCTTATTTCATTCTCAGCTGTTTTCATTAGTATGTACTGGGTGCTAAAAACACTAGATATGGTGTTAATGCCATACAGACTTAGTAATGGAATATGCCTGGTGAACTTTTGCTTTTTAAGAATAATCGGGGGAAGTTGGAATTACTCTGGAGAGAAAAATTTCAAAAGTAGAATTTAATAATATTGGTTATACATATTTCCTTTAGGAAATACCTCTTTTTGAGGTATAGTAGAAATTCTAAACTCAGTGAAATATTACATCAAATTAATAACTATTCTGGGGTGTTTGGTTGGTGAGTATCCTGAAATAGGCTCCCCCAAGTGTTCGAAAATAATGGTTCTTAACCCTGGTTGCACCTAGGGAAACACCGATGGAGGGAAGGGGAGACTTAAAAAACTGTTGATGCTTGGATTCCACTCCCAAAGATTCTGACTTAATTGGGGGAGGATAACCTGGGCATTGGAATTTTTAGTGTGCACTTAAGATTGTATACCACTGCCCTATACCCAGTCCTTGTCGTCCGTGGTTATTACGGCTCATTAGCAACAATTCTTTTTTTTTTTTTTTTTTTTTTTGAGACAGAGTCTCACTCTCTTGCCTGGGGCGAGTGCCGTGGCATCAGCCTAGCTCACAGCAACCTCAAACTCCTGGGCTCGAGCAATCCTACTGTCTCAGCCTC
>RJWJ010014311.1:0-38140 GCA_004363605.1 Indri indri | reverse complement strand
AGTATATGAATTTGGAGGGGACACAAACATTTGGTTCATGACCGAAGTGTTGATTTGGGGAAGGGGGAGGGATTAGAGCTCCTGGGGGCTGGGAATCCTCACTCCATGGAATAAGACTTTGGTCTTGGTCTCCACCTCCCAGTCATTGTTCAGGTGCCCAGGACTAGCCTAAGGGCCCTCAGGACTGCAAGTCCCTCCTCCTTCCCAGAATGTCTATCCTTGTGCCTCTTCACGGCAGCACGGGGCAGCCACCCAGGAGCCTCAAGGAGGCTGGAGGCCATGCTGAGGCACATAAGGCTCACTGAATTCCTTCTCACTTCCTCTGGAGACACCCTGTTGCTCGTGTGACTGTGGCAGACTGCATTTTCCAAAGACGTCTGAAACAATACCTTCATTCCACATGTTCTTCTATACCTGTGCCACTCTGCCACTGAGAGATGAAGTCTCTGTCCCTTCCCCTTGAACCTTGGCAGACCTTTTTGACTGATTCAACCAATGGAGTGTGGAGAAAGAAATGCTATGTGACTTCTGAGGCTAGGTCATAAAACTGCTCTACACTTCCATTGTAGTCTTTGGGATGTTTGTTCTTGGAACCAGCTGTCATGCTCTTAGGAAACTCACACTAGCCCGTGCAGAGAGATCATGCGGAGAAGCCATGGAGAGGTGTTCTGGATGACAGCTCTGCTGAGGTTCCAGCCAATAGCCAAGTCACCCCCAGCTTTTGAGTCTTCCCAGCTGAGGCTCCAGATAGCTTCTGTCCAAATTCCTGACCCATAGACCCCAAAGGCATACTAAAATGGTTGTTGTTTTACATCATCATGTTGGTGAGGTTAACTATGCAACAATAGTGACTGGAGTAGGGGTCCTCCCCTGGGGTCCAGAATCTGAAGACAAATGCAATCCTCTTCTAGAGAAGCAGCATTACACATAGGGTGACCAACCATCCTGGTTGGCTGGGACCGAGAGTTTACCTGGGATGTGTGATTTTCAGTGCTAAAACTGGGAAAATCCTGGAGAGACCGGGATGAGTTGGTCACCCTAATTGAGGACTAAGTTTCTCTAGGAAGGAATGGTCAGGGTAGCAGATGAGTCTTCCCAGGGACTAGAAGATTTTAAGATGCACACACACACAAAAAGTATGTATTTGCTTAATGGAGAATAATTTTTTGAAAAACTTCTTAATTCCTAGTGATTGAGATTCAGGATTTGGAGATTGGGAAAGGGGAGGGATTTGAGGGTACACTTGTGTGTGCTGAGGGGAGGAGTTGTCACAGGACAGGAATCCTTGCACCCTGCCCACTTCTCAGGAAGTTGTTACTCCCCTGAACAGGGCTGGGACTAGGGTGAGGCAAGTGAGGCATTTGCCTCTGGTGCAAAATTTAAGGGGGCACCTCAAACCTCAGAAATCAAAAGACATAATGTTTTAAAGCACTATTTACAAAAATCAAACTGGCAAACTACAGCCCGCAGGCCAGCCTCCTGTTTTTGTCGCTGAAGAACCAGGTAGGACCAGCATTAGTTAGGGTGAGGAGAGTGAGATCCTCTCTTTATTTAAAATATTGATATTTTTTTCATTGTGGGTTTTTTGCATTAATTTTATTTTTAAAAATACTGCATTAAGATATTATTTATCTTAATTGCTGAGATTTTTGGCACTGCCTTAAATTTTATGCCAGAGACAAGTGTCTCCCTTGCTTCACCCTGGTCCTGCTACCTGGGAAAGACCTTAAGGAAGTTGATTTCTTTGAGAGGGTGAGTGGTCAAAGGGTTGTTTTCATGTTATTTAGAGAGCAGCTTGGCCATATTTTATAATAAAAACCCTATTTCCTCCTGTAGTGGACGCTGCTGATGCCCCTCTTGAAGCCCCTCAGACCTCCCTTGTTGTGTAGTAGATCTTTCCCCACCTTCTGTGGAGTTTGCTGTTAATGCCTGCCTGCACCTGCGACCCTCTGCAGAGGCCACCCCTACCCCCAGCCCCAGGGCTACTGGGACTGGAAGTGCCTGAAGGTTTATATTCCTGGGGTGACCCTTAGCTGACAGATGAAGAATTATGAAATCCCAGCGCACTTGCCTCTAGACCTGACCTATCAACCTCTGCAGAGCAATTTTTCCTCAGAGCTCCCTGCAGGATCAGCTGAGGCTAGAACATCACCTAAACTCACGCCCTTCCTTGGCTTCTTCCTGCACTTCCTTACCACTTTCTGTGGAGCACCTCTTTCGTAAATCTCTTGTACCTGAATCTTCATCTCAGAGGCTGCTTCTCCAAGAAGCCCACTACTCAATAAAACTTAAGGGCCCAAACTTAAGAGCCCTGCAGAACTCTTTTTTTTTTTTTTCCACTCTCTCTCTATAACATCAGGTTCCCTTAGCAACCGTACTCATCACTATGGCAACTATGAGTTATTGTTACCAAGGTGAACTTGCCTTTCTGAAAAGAGAGATCAGCACTCATCACTTCTCGTGGTGTCTTTTTTCCGCCTCAATTCTACTTTTTCTTTCCATGGCAGTTGTGTGTGGGCTGTAGGGTTCTTCGCTTCTATTAAAATGGTTGATTTCAATGAAACTCGCACGAAGTGAATCAGGCACGCGATCAGAGATGCTGCTGCTTGGCTACCCCCTGGATTGCCTGGGAGGTTGAGCTCTATGTGCTCAGGCTAGATGCCAAGGGACAACGCCCACAGATGCTATTGATTTCTGGAGTGAGGCCAAGATGTAAAACAAAACCAAGCACCCCAAAGACCAGGCGCTCTGACCATCTCTCCCCCAAAGTGCCCAGGAAAGGGGGTGGTGGAGGGCTGGTGCAATTGTGGCACCTCAACTTATGCAGCTTTACCATAATTTCAAAATGATTCTTCGATGTGGTATGTAGCTTTTTCTCTCAGGTCAAACATAATTTTTTTTTAAGTCAAAGGATATATAAAAAGCAGCTAGTTCTTTGCATAAGGCTTTGCTCTCCGTGAAAGTAACTGTTTTTGTTTTTTTCTGAATGTCTCTCCCTCTTCAGGGCTGCCGTTGTGTGGTCTCCCACCAGCTCGGGCCACCTTGGCTCATGGGGAGGCCTGCTGGGTAGGCAGATGCCCTCTGTAGAGAGAGCAGTATGGGGGTCAGGGCTGAGAGCGTGTAGGCACCTTGCTGGCTTTATTTTAAAAAAAGTAACTCATAACACAAAACCTGCTATTATTCTAAAAAGCCTTTCTTTTTCCTGTTCTGCTCTCTGTTTCCATGGAAATGGAGCTAGTTACAAGCCGGCAAGTCAAAGGCTACAATGGTTGGATATTGTTTTTTGTTCTCTTCTCCATGGAAGAAAAACACCTTGATTTCTATTTGCCCTCTTTATTAATGCACAAGGTGCTGTCACTGTGAAAACTCCTGGTCAGACACTGAGTTATGAATGGGCCAAGAAGAGAGGAATGTGCCCACTTTCAGAAGGAAGACTCTCTTCTTCCTCATGGCCATCCAGCCCATGAATAAATGCATCTGGGGGAGCAGTCAGGGTTGGCAGGCAGAGTTGATCCATTTCTCTTAACTGAGTAATGGAGGTGCTCCTCAGGTTCACATAAAGCCTTGGGTGTTTGGCTGGTTGTTCCCTCAAGGAAGAAAGAACTCAGGGAGGGTCCATATTTAAGCAGAGTAGATTTGTGCCTGTGTGGTGGACATTACTAGCACCCTACCCAGACCCTCCATTCCTTTTACCAATGCCGTGTGGCCATCCTCTAGCTCCTGCAGGCCTTGCTGCTAATGGCTGGCACCTGTGACCTCCAGAGGATTTTTCTCTGGGCACAAATGTCACCTCATTTGTACAGAGATGATAGCAGTGTTGTGCTGATAAATGTTTAGCAATTGGTTCTTTTTTTTTTTTTTGATGAACTTGACATCCTGATTTGTAGTATTGATCATTGTCCATGGTATAAATATGCCCATTATGGCTGATTTCAAGCTACCAATGTGACTTTATTAAATTCAGAGTTGGGAGTAATCGCCTCTAGAGAACCAGTACAAACTGGCTCCAGCACACTGCTACTTGGAAGTGCCTGGGATTTACATTACCACCTCAGCCCACTCCAAGTAGCCAATGACAGACTGGGGTGGGAATATAACACCCAGCTCCCCCATTTCCAGGTTGAACAAATTCTGATGTGTAATTTACACTGCAGACCTCCTTTGGGGATCAGGCTGAGTCTGGAACTTCACCCTTGCCTGATTTCCTGCCCTTTCCCATCCTGTGTCCTCTATTCCCTTACTGGCTTCTTCTGGGAGCACTTCCTTGATAAGCCACTTGCACACAAATCCTCATCTCAGGGTCTGCTTCTTAGGAGAAACTGATCTAAGACAGCTGGTTACATGTTATGCTACCAGGCTCAGAGAGAGGCCCTTATTTTAAAAATTTTGCAAGCTGTAGTCCTAGCATCTCAGGAGACTGAGGTGAGAGGCTCGCTTGAGCCTAGGAGTTCGAATACAGCCTGGGCAACATAGGAAGACCCTCGTCTTTAAAAAAGAAAAAAAAAATTGCTTAAAAGATGGACATGATGGAGAGGAATATTCTGGTGATTTTGGGGACTTATATTTATTAAATTTTTGTGTTCTGTGGATTAGGAATTGGAGGATATAGTGTAAAAGACAGTAATTGTAATCCTTCCTTGATAATTTTCTGAGTGAATCCTGCCATCTTTTAAAATTTTAATTTTTCCAGCTTTATTGATATACAATAAAAGAGTATATACAATAAAAATTGCATATATTTAAGGTGTTCAATGTGATGTTTTGACATATGTATACATTGTGAAATGATTACCACTATCAAGCTAATTAACATATCCTTCAACTCACATAGTGACCATTTTTTTTCTTTTTGTGGTAAGAACATTTAAGATCTACTCTCAGAAACTTTCAAATATACAATACAATATTATTAACTATAGTCACCATGCTATATATTAGTTCTCCAGAACTTATCCATCCTGCAGAACTAAAACTTTATACACTTTGACCAACATCTCCCCTTTTCCCCCACATCCCAACCCCTGGCAACCACCATTCTATTTTCTCCTTCTATGAGTTTGACTTTTTTAGATTCTACATATAATTGCAATATTTGTAATATTGCAATATTTGTCATTCTGCCCCTGGTTTATTTCACTTAGCATAATGCCCTCTAGGTTTGTCCATGTTGTTGTGCATGATGGGACTTCTTTCCTTTTTAAAATAATTTTTCATTGTGTGTGTATATATATGTGTGTATACATATATATACTCTCTTAGCAATTTTCAAGAATATAATACATTGTTATCAACTATAGTTGCCATGTTGCACAATAGATCTCTTGAATTTATTCCTGCTATCTAACTGAAATTTTGTAGCCTTTGACCATCATCTACCCAATCCCCCCAAACCTCTGCCTGTGTCCCCTATAACCACTATTTTACTCTCTGCTTCTATGACTTTGACATTTTTACAGTCCACATGTAAGTGAGATCATGCAGTAGTTGTATTTTTTGTGCCTGGCTTATTTAATTTAGCATAATATCCTCTAGATTCAGTCTTGTTGATGTAAATGACAGAATTTCCTTCTTTTAAAAGGCTTTATAGTATTCCATTCTCTACATATATACTACATTTTCTTTATCCATTCATCCATTGATGGACATTTAGGCTGATCCTATATCTTGGCTATTGTGAATAACGCTGCAATGAACATAAGAGTGCAGATACCTTTGACATACTGATTTCATTTCCTTTAGATATGTATCCAGAAGTGTGATTGCTGGATCAAATAGTAATTTTCCTTTTAGATTTTTGAGGAATCTCCATACTGTTTTCAAATGGTTGTACCAGGGTTCTATTTTTGTCGCATCCTCACTGACTCTTGTTATTTTTTGTCTTTTTTAAAGCAACCATTCTAAGAGGTTTGAGGTGATATCACACTGTTGTAGTTTTAATTTGCATTTCCTTGATGATTAATGATGTTGAGCATTTTTTTTGTGTACCTGTTGGCCATTTGTATGTCTTCTTTTGGGAAATGCCTGTTTGGGTCCTTTGTCCATTTGTTAATTGGATTGTTTTCTTGCTATTGAATTGTTTGAATACCTTACATATTTTGGATATTAACTCCTTATCAGATGTATGGTTTGCAAATACATTCTCCCATTCCATAGGTTGTCTCTCTACTCTGTTGATTGCTTCCCTTGCTTTGCAGAAGCTTTTAGTTTGATATAATCCCATTTGTCCACTTTTGTTTTTGTTGCCTGTGCTTTTGGGGTCATATCCAAAAAATCATTGCCCAGACCCATGTCATAAAGCTTTTCCCCTATGTTTTCTTTTAGTAGTTTTACAGTTTCAGGTCTTACATTTAAGTCTTTAGTCCACTTTGAGTTTATTTTATTTTGTTTTATTTTTATTTTTATTTTTCGAGGTAGAGTCTTGCTCTGTCACCTGGGCTAGAGTGCCCGTGGTATCAGCCTAGCTCATAGCAACCTCAAACTCCTGGGCTCAAGGGATCCTCCTGCCTCAGCCTCCCGAGTAGCTGGGACTACAGGCATGTGCCACCACGCCTGGCTAATTTTTTCTATTTTTAGTAGAGATGGGGTCTCACTCTTGCTCAGACTGGTCTCAAACTCCTGACCTCAAGCAATCCTTCCTCCTTGCCCTCCCAGAGTGCTAGGATTACAGGCGTGAGCCACTGTGCTCAGCCCATTTTGAGTTGATTTTATTATATGGTGTGAGATAAGAGTCTAATTTCATTCTTCTGCATGTGGATATCCAGTTGTCCCAACACCATTTATTAAAGGGACTGTCCTTTCTCGGTTGTGTGCTCTTGACATCTTTGTCAAAAAACAATTGACTGTAAATATGTGGATTTATTTCAGGGCTCTTTATTCTGTTCCATGGGTCTATGTGTCTGTTTTTATGTCTGTATACACAGGGGCCAGCCTGGAGGCTGGGTCCACAGTGCTGACCGGGTGACTAGGGCTGCAGGGGCAGGCCTCATGCTGGGTTGAGCCTGAAGCCTGGTGCCATGGGGGCCAGCTACGTGGTTATGACAGTTTGGAACCTGGGGCTTCTGGAGCGGACCTGGCCTTGGGGTGGGTATGAGACTGAATCTGTGGGTATGGGCCTGGCAGTGGGGTGGCTCAGAGATGGAGTCTACTGGGCAGGCCCGGAGCCTGGGGCTGTGGGATCTGGCCTCACACTGGGGCAAATCTGTTGATTGTTTCCTTTGCTGTGCAGAAGCTTTTAAGTTTGATGCAATTTCATTTGTCTATTTTTGCTTTTGTTGTCTGTGCTTTTGGGGTCACATCTAAAATATCATTGCCGAGACCAATGTCAAGAAGCTTTTCCCCTATGTTTTCTTCTAGTAGCTTTATAGTTCCAGGTCTTACATATAAGTCTTTCATCCATTTTGAGTTAATTTTTGTATATGGTGTGAGATAAGGATTTAATTTCATTCTGTGCATGTGGATATCCAGTTTTCCCAGCACCATTTATTGAAGAGAGTGTATGTCTATTTGTTTCTGGGCTCTCTATTCTGTTCCAATGCTTTATATGTCTGTTTTTATGCCAGTACCATACCATTTTGATTACTGTAACTTTGCAATGTATTTTGAAATCACAAAGTGAGATGCCTTTAGCTTTGCTGTTCTTGCTCAAGATTGCTTTGGCTATTCAGAGTCTTTTGTGTTTCCATAGGAATTTTAGGATTGTTTTTTCTATTTTTGTGAAAAATGCCATTGGAATTTTGATAGGCATTGCATTGAATCTGTAGATCACTTTGAGTGAATCTTGCCATCTTGAGGAAGGCATAGTAGAGACAAAGGGCTCATGGCTGATAGGTTAGGGAGTTATATGTGAAGAAGAGCATTTATCTGATGGAAAGGGGCTTAGTAAGAATCATAACAGAAATAATAATTATCATTTACTAAAAACTTACTATACACCAAGTATATGTTTAGTGCTCTACTGACATGATTCAGTAATATGCTTACTTAACAAGTATTTGTTGAGCACTTACTATGTACCAGGGACATTCTAAGCACTGGTAATTGCAGCAGCAAACAAAACAAAGTTCCTGCTCTTTTGGAGCATACATTTTAGTTTGGGGGAGATAGATTATAAACAAACATGTTTATAATATGTTAAATGATATGAAGAAAAATAAAACAGTAAGGGAATTCAGTAAATGGGGTTAGGGAGGAGGAAGAGGAGGATTAATAGGGAAACTAAGCCCTATTAGTTTCCTGGGGCTTACCACAAACTGGGTGGCTTAAAAAATAGGAATTTATTCTTGCACAGTTCTGGAAGCTAGAAGTCTGAAATCAAAGTATTGGCAGGGCCATGCTTTTACTGTATGCTCCAGAGGAAACTCTGTTCCACGCCTTTTCCCCTAGCTTCTGGTGTTGCCAATGATTCTTGGTATTCTTTGGCTTGTAGACACATCACTCCAATCTCTGCCTCTGTTGTCTCATGGCATTCTCCCTTGTGTGTCTCTGTGTCTCTTCTCCTCTTCTTATAAAGATACCATCCATATTGGATTAGGGCCCACATTGATGGAATATAACCTCATCTGAACTTGATTATATCTGCAAGACTTCATTTCCAAATAAAGTCACATTTACAAGTACCTAGCATTAGGATTTCAACGAATCTTTCTGGGGGGGACACAACTCAACCCACAATAGGATGCTTCTTTTTATAGGTGGATGCCTTCTCTGATAAGGTGGCATTTAAGCAGAGACCTGGATAGAGTGAAAGAGAGAACCAGAATGAGCCATGTGGCTAAAAAGAAGAACAGCAAGTGCAAAGGCCCTGAGGCAGGAGCAGGTTTGGTAGAAGTCAGGAACATCAAGGAAGCTGGTATTTCTAGGGTAGAATGAGCAAGGGGAGAGTAGTAAGAGACAAGGTCAGAAAGGTAGCAGAGGGCCAGATTGTGTAGGATCTGATACAGACCATGGAAGGACTTTGGTTTTGGCTCTGAGTGATACAGGAGCCATTGGCAGGCTCTCAGCAGAAGAGGGATGTCATCTGATTTAGGTTTTTAAGAAATCCCTCTGACTATTGTCTAAAGGGGAGGGACAATGGGGAAGCAGGGAGGGCAGTAAGAAGACTGTGGCAAAAATTTAGGTGAGAGGTGATGTTGACTTGGACCAGAGTGGTAGCTTGGAAGGTGGTGAGAAGTGGCTGAATTGTGGACACAATTTGAAGGTAACATAACATGACAAGGTAAGCACTTATGATTCCCATTTTACAAAAAGTAAACCAAGGCTCAGGGAGTTTAACAAGCTTTTCCAGAGTCACACAGTTGCTGGTAGGAGGTAGAGTGAGGCTTGGCACTAGGTCTGTCTAGCACTGGCACCAGTGATCTTGACAACCATGCTAGAGGTTTCACAGCCCCTTTGATTTCATCCTGTCTGGCCATAGGCTGGCACCAATGCCTGTGGGTGGAAAATATTCTGTAGTAGGTTGAATGGAAGTCCCCAAAAAAGACATGTCCATGTCATAACCCCCAGAACCTGTGTATTTGACCTTATTTGGTAAAAGGGTCTTTGCAGATGTAATTAAGGATCTTAAAATGAGGGAGATTATCCTGGATTCTGTTGGTGGGCCCTAAATCAAATGATGTACTTATAAGAGACAGAAGAGAAGACAAAGACACAGAGAATAGGTGAAGGACATGTGAAGACAGAGGCAGAGATTGAAGAGATGCAGCCACAAGCCAAAGAATACCTTAAGCCATGAGAAGCTGGAAGAGATAAGGATTGGGTTCTCCTGCCAACACCTTGACTTCAGATTTATGGCCTCCGGAACTTTCAGACAATAAATTTCTGTTGTTTTAAGTCACCAAGTTTGTGGTAATTCATTACAACAGCCCCAGGAAACTAATACACAGTCAGATAGAAGTGAGTTCCTCTTTCCCTTAGCCGGTATGAGCTGGGGGAAACTGGGAATTATCTAAACTCTCTGAACCTCATTTTCCTCATCTCTGCATTACAGGGGAATAATTTCTTCCCTGCTAGGCTCTTGGAAGGATTAAACTAAATAATGTTTGAAGTGTCTGTAGAGCTGAAGGACAGAGCATGCCCGCCACAGCCTGGACTAGGCTGAGGATGGAGCGAGTGTCCTCAGAAGGAAGCAAAAATGGAATTGAATTAAAGTCAAATGAAATATTCTCAGAAGCCATTTAAATCTTAGACTGTTACCTGGTCATTTTAAACCTACTTTTATTGGAGTACGTATTAATTATATGAATTAGTACAATTAATTATTTCTTAGCTTAAGCAAATTAGTGTGCATTTGTATGACAAACAAGCAAAAATTAAGAATTTTATCTGCACGGTATCTGAGCTGAGCCTGGGGTGGCTATGTTAGAGACAAGGGGGGAATCACAGTCTTCTGGTGCTATGCTAAATGGCAAACTCATCAAAAATGCTGGCCTGTCATTCCATCAAAGCTTTCTGAAGACTGTTGTACATTAGTTTTTCTAAATGGTCATGGGGAGGGAAGGTTGTCAGCTAAGATATTGTCAGGAGTCAGATGGTTTGATTAGTGTGCTGCCACCTATGAGGGAGTGAGGTCTACATGAGACCGTGCAAGGGGGTAGTGTGGCAGTTTGAAAACATGTCCGCAAATTCTTTAACCCTCCTCCCATCAAGGGGTGGATTCTACCTGCTTTCCCCTGGAATATAGGCTGGTGTTAATGACTTACTTTCAAGGAATAGGATGCAGTATTACTTCCCAGTCTAAGTCCTAAAATTTTCATACAGTTTCTGCTTGGTTCTTTCTCCTTCAGGACATACATCTTTGGATCTATGAGCCACCATGTATGAAGGTCAGCTCCCCTGCAGCCACCATATTGGATTGACCACATAGAGATAGAGAGATGTTTGAGGAACCCCAACTATTCTAAGCCCCAGTTGTTTGAGTCTTTCCAGTCCAGGTACAGATCTGTGAGTGAAGAGGCCTTTAAAGTGACCTCACCTCCAGCCACCATCTGACTGCAACCGTATGAAAGACCCTGAATGAGAAACCACTGAGCTAATCTCAGTCAACTACCATACAGGGAAAAATAAAAACAAATGACTGTTGCTTTTCTGTACCATTAAGTTTGGGGTAGTTTGTTATGCAGTAATAGATAATTGCAACAGATGAATGCATTTGGGTGTTGACTGGGCAGTGGAAGGGGAAGGAAAATGAATGGAGTATAAAGGAGTAGTGAGGGTGTGGTGGGATGTAGTGGTAGGGGGCTTTGTAGCTGGAGAGCTCTGGTTTGCCAGTGAAATAAGCCATGTTTGTCATTAATTCCTTCATGTTTATTGAGGCCCTACTTTCTTAGGCACTGAGGATATAGAAACAAGACCCAGCATCTCCCCTTAAGAAGCTTACAATCTAGTGAGGCAAACCAGGATGACAAACACAATATTCCAAGATGTACATGATATAGACATAGCACCAGAAGTAAATAATCATTTTAACCTGGGAGGAGAAAAGGGGCATCAGGGAGTCAGGAAAGCCATCTTTGAAGGTCAGAGTTTTGAAAGATGAA
This sequence comes from Indri indri, assembly GCA_004363605.1. Taxonomy (NCBI): domain Eukaryota; kingdom Metazoa; phylum Chordata; class Mammalia; order Primates; family Indriidae; genus Indri; species Indri indri. The sequence continues at coordinate 26,606 of RJWJ010014311.1, read as the reverse complement.
TAGAAGTAGAGGTGAATTTACTGCGAAGCTAATGAGTCTTAAGTTTCAGGGCCCCTCACACGCTTGGGCACTTGCCAAGGTCCTAGGAAGGTACTCATATGGTTCAATATTTTTGTAAAATTTGAAAAAGTAAGATGTTTTAAGTACAGCTGGTTAAAACCTTATATTAGTTGGGGTTCTCCAGAGAAACAGAACCGACAGGATATATAAAGAGCGAGTGAAAGAGAGATTGTAAGGAATTGGCTCATGCGATTATGGAGACTGACAAGTCCCAAGATTTGTGGTCAGCAGGCTAGAGCCCCAGGACAGCTGATGGTGTAGTTCCAGTTCAAATCTGAAGGCCTGAGAATCAGGAGAGCAGATGGTGCAAATTCCAATGGCAGGGGTGGGGTGGGGAGGTGCAAGAGAAGACCCATGTCCCCACTCAAGCAGTTAGGCAGGTGGAATTTCCTCTTACTGAGCCTTTTGTTCTATTCAGATCTTCAGTTGACTAGATGAGCCGCCTCCCACCCCCACACATTAGGGAGGGCCATCTACTCAGTCTACTAATTCAAATGTCAATTTCATCAAGAAATGCCCTTATAGACACACCCAGAATACTGTTTGACCAAATGTCTGGGCACCCTGTGGCCTAGTTAAATTGACACATGCAATTAACCATTGAAGACTTCTGTCTCATTTCATTCTGACTTTTACTCCATGACACTTCTGCTCATGTTAGGTGGCATTAGAGTAATGTTGGAATTTTGGACCCAACTACGAGGAAGTTGAGTTGGGGTTACATTTAGTTTGGGTTTAGTGGGATATAACTTGTTGAGTTGTATAAAGTCACTTCTGTGTATAATTAAGGTATTGTTAGCCATCCTGATGTAGGAATAACTTCAAGGAATATCTCCACTATTCAGTATGTAGACTCACTTAGCATTGTGATATGCAAGTTCAGGCACTGAAGTTGTATCATAATATGAACATATTCTGGTATCCAGCACCAAAATTATGTGGGTAGTGTAGGGAAAATTTTGTGTTTCAATGGAAAACTGAATTTTCTAGGAGATACTGCTCTGGATTATCAGTTTCTGATTTCGGGATAAATTGTAGATAACCTATAGCAATGCAAAATAATTCTTATCTAAAGAGCGGCAAATCCTGTCCTATTTGCTAGATCTGGTAGAGGTTCAACTGATTTCCCTAACCCCTGTAGAAAAACTAGTTTTGCCTTCCTTCACATATTTATTTCAACATTCTTTTACTCCATATAAATTTGTGGGTTTTTTACTTCTCTTTTAAATCGGTTATAACATCTGCCTGCTTGCCTTATTGATTGAGTTAAATAAAATCTTTAACATGTGTTTATTTTTATATCTGCCTGAGAGTAATGTTTTTACCTGTATTATTTTGAAAATTATCTATTGACAGTATTGGAGGTCTTCCACCGAGATACCCAGTGGATTTATCTAACAGAGCCAGGGAAACTTCCTCACCAGAGAAGTGCGCTTCATGAGCAGTTTAAGCCCAGGCATGTCTTTTTTTGTTTCCCAGAGGTGAAGTGTTGACTCTGTTTTTCTAACTTCAATTTTTCTGTCTACTAATTTTGTGTTTTGTTTTTGGTTTATTTTGAGCAAATAAGTTATTCCTCCTTGCTGACTGCAATTATTGGGAATTTGGTTGTATGGTCTGACCATTTGGAGATCTGTGTAAATAGGTTAATAGTTCATAGAGATCTAGTCTTTGTTAGGTGATAGACAACAGAGAATCTGGTTTATCCATCTTTTTGTTTGTGTATTTTGAGCTTGAGTCAATTAATTTTATGTCCACAGAAAAAGATAGCAACTTTTTGACATTTGAATCAGTGAATTTTTGTGTTTCTACTTTTACTCTTGACTCATGGCTGAAATGGTAGAATAGAAGCTGTAAGCTCTCTCTGTGTCTGTGTGTAATATGTATTTATAATTTGGAAAGGTCTTTATCTTTCTTTGTGTGAGTGTGTAATGTTTTCTTACCTCCAGATAGTATTAATACTACTAGATTATAAAGTCTCTTAAATTAAAAGATCTCTGTTCTGACTTATAAAGATAAATAAGCACTTACAGAAATGGGATATTCCCCGAATTCCCAGAAAATAGAGAAATTGAACTTCTGATACCTTAATGTGCTAGAGTAAAAAATTCTTATAGAAACTAACTAAAAAATGCTTAAGAATCCAATTTTCTTTTTTAAAAAAATTACATGTAAAATGACAATATGAGGCCTCTTGTTCAAAAATTAAGAATTTCAAGATAGTCACAGCAGAGCATTTTTTTTTTTTTTTTGAGACAGGGTCTCACTCTGTTGCCTGGGCCAGAGTGCCATGGTCATCATAGCTCATTGCAACCTCAAACTCCTGGGCTCAAGCAATCGTCCTGCCATAACCTCCTGAGTAGCTGGGACTACAGGCCTGTGCCACCACACCTGGCTAATTTTTCTATTGTTAGTAGAGATGGGGGTCTCGCTCTTGCTCAGGCTGGTTTCAAACTCCGGAGCTCAAGCGATCCTCCCACTTTGGCTCCCAGAGTGCTGGGATTACAGGTGTGAGCCACTGCGCCCAGCAAGAATCCATTTTTTTAATTAAAGTAAATCTTTGGCAAATAAGGATAGTTTACTACTTTTGGTTTAATAAAAACAGCTATACATTGTCTGATTTATCAGCGTTAAGTCTAATATAAACACATACTTTATTCTACTTAGGTTATGTTCTTCTTAACCTAAAGATATTTACTGACCGAATAAGCTAGCTACTTAATGTTTAAGGTTATGAAAAATGTAAATTTGTGTTTAACCAAATTGATTCATTATTCTAATTACTTCTGGAATTTTATTTCAACAGTAATTATGCTTTGTAATATGTCTACTGGAAAATAATTTCCAAGATTTTTAGGATATTAAAAATTGGATTGATACTCGATTGAGTTAATTAACAGGTATTCATTAGATACCTGGATCATTTTTAAGTAAGACAGAATACTGAAACACTGATTATTAAGCATAATTTTAAGTTTACATGCTTTTGCTTTTTATTTTTATGCTATGAAGAGGCTATATCTTTGGGTCTGTGAATTTATGTGTTCATTTTTGCCACATTGATATTAATTTATTTAAGGAACGTGTGTGGCTACAGAAAGTTGTGTTGTGTGTATTAATGAGCACTGTAAGTCTACTAAAATGCTGGTGTGTGATAGACAGTTCCTAATTATTCACTCCCCTAGTTTTCTCTGTGAAATAGAAGTTACTTTGGTTAGTAGTTATAATGAAAATAAGTGATTGAGTCCATACTTGGGAGTAATAGTTTCAGAGAAATACACTTCTGCACGTGCTTCTGTTTTTCAAGGAAAAGAATAGTTTTGTCTTAAAAGCAGCAGTTCTCAGAGATTTGTTGTGGTTTTGTTGTTTTTGTTTTGCTTTTGTCACCAAAACTCTTTATATTCTTCAAAACTTATTGAGGATCCCAAAGAGGTTGTTTGTTGTTTTTCTGGGTTATAACTCTTGATATTTATCATGTTAGAAATTGAAAGTAAGCAATTGTTTAAACACGTGAATACTTACTGATTCATCTGAAGATGGCAATGATGAACACACTGAATGTTAACGGCATGTTAGTATTGTTATTAAATTGGTTCTGATTTTGCAGGAGATCTGCCCTAAATTAAGGTGCCAGTTTATTCCAAAATGTGAACAAGCCTAACAAAGGGCAAAACTTTGAACATGAATTTTAATTGCCTTGGTTTAGTTTATAACGCTTGAGTCTGAAAAGCTATGAATTATGTTAAAATCTTAGTAAAGTTTGCTCAGTTTTGATACACTTGAGTCTTTGGTTTACTGCTTGCCTTTATCTACGTTATGAACTGTTCCTTTCTCTCGAGATGACAGTTGTCTATGCTGAATGTTGACTTTATCATGCTTTTGAGCATTTAAGAAAATGAACAAAACTTCCTTACTTATTAAAGAGCTAAAATTTATTAGTCATGATAAAAATCTATGTATTTAAAAATGTTTCATTATCCCTTTGGTTAAATAGGTAATGAGGTATGGTTTCCTAGCCACCCATGATCCCATCCTAATAAGTGTCTAAATCTTCTCTGATAACTTTTTTGATTTTTGCTTTCTCTAAACAAAATCCTTAAAAAAAAGTAAATAAAACTTTCGGGCTATCTTTTTATACCTAAAAATATCTTTGAGATTCCCCAGAGGGCTCCTGGAAAATTACAAAGATTTGTTTTTTCACCTTATAAAAAAGATGTGTTTGAAATAATCAGGTTTATTTGTTATTATTGATGAGTTGCATGTGAAGAGTTGACAAATCAGAAGAGGTGCTCAGCTTCCCCTAGGTTAAATTTCCATAGGTAAAATGTTTTTAATAAAAACATTTCAAAACATTTCAGATATTGGATGCTGTTTTGGAAGTTCCTAGAAATTTGTCAATGCCCTTGCTCTCTAGAATATGATTCTGTTTACCAGAGCCTTGAGGTTGCTTTACGTGATGATATGGGGCAACAACAATATAGTGTTATCAGCCATAATTTGGGGTATAATTTAAAAATGCTTACTTGGCTACAGCCCTTCTTTTAAAATATGAATCTAGGCTAGTGGTTTTCAATTGATTTACTTATGGAGTTTAATGAAAATGCAGATATCTAGGACCTACTCCAGATTCATAAAGTCTCTTTACTTGATATTCTTGGTATATGCTTGGTATATTCAAGTTATACTGTGTCTCAGGATTATTATATTACATTGCATTATATTATAATTGTATTATATTAACATTGTATTATATTATAGTAGGGATGGAAAGGGTGTAATATCTTTCCTCACCCATCATAAGGGTCACTGCTGACACTCCTGTACCAAAAAACAGGGTAGCAAAAGAAAAGCATAACAAATGTATTTAATCAAAGTTTTACTTGACACAGGAGCCTGCAGAAATGAAGACCCAAAGACCCAGGAAAAACTGTCTATTTTTGTGCTTAAGCTTGATGAAGAATGGACAGCCATGTAGAAATGTGATTGGACAAAAGGATATGATCTAATGGTAATAGACTAACGGAAGAAACTCAGCAAGGCCTGTCTGTTCAGATTCTTCTCGGCCTCTCTATGCAGCATTCCTTCCTCCTGGGTGTGGAGCAGGACCCTGTGAAATGAGGGGCTTCAAGGGAGAAGGGAAAAGGAAGAAAGTGACCTTTCTAGGTTTTATGACTTATTTTGGGGAAGAAGAGTTCTAGCTACTATGACTTGTCTTAGGGAAGAGGAATTCTGGTTTCTATGACTTGCTTTGGGGGAGAAGAGGAGCAGGAGACAGGAGGGCAGGAGAACATCAAGGAAGACTTTGCTTCTGAGGACTTCAATGTCCTTCGGTTCAAAGTACTCAGCATGCCAAAGCATATAATATGGGGAACCTGAGGACTCAAGGTGTGGCCCTCCAGATCCCCAAGTGTGATCCCTTGACTGAATCCAAACTTCACAGAACAAATCCGTTTATTCAAAGGATTTGTTCTGTAAAATTTGATTTCACTCAAAAGGCTGCACTCAAGGATCCAAAAGACCACTTGTGACCCCAAGGCTGCAGGTTCCCCACCCCTGTGTGGGTATAATGTTCTGAGCCCTGATGTTATATTACACTTTACGTCTCAAGAATTTTTTTCTGCAAAAATATGTTTGTACATTTTTATAAATCAGATGTAATGTTCATTATCTTCTTTGAAAATAGTTTTAAACATTATGCTTATAGACATTTTGTCTAAAACTTTTTGGATTCGCTTTATTATCTTGTTTTTCATGCTACAGAAATAAACAAATTTCCTTGTCAATTGCATTATTCTTGTTATGAACTCTTGTCAGGTCTTTCACGTTTGAAAATTATCAGTAGCAAATTAAATGCAGCTATTTTAAGTCTCTGTCAGCTACAGATAGTTTTGTTGTTGTTGTTTTATTCTGATGCTTCACTGAAAGCTCTGCAATCAGCACGGGCCAAAGTTCTTGTCCTCAGCAAAGAAGAATGTCTCAGAGCCCCCTGTACAAGGACTGCACTGGGTACTTTGAAGAATAGACTCTTGGGTTGACAGTCTCTCCTTGACCAAACTTTAGCCAAGCTCCTTTGAATCCTCTTTCCAACTAGGCCTCGATCTTTGGACTTCCTTGTCATCTGTACACCACTATTTTAGCAAAAATCCACTAAGTCAGGTTAGTGACAATCCTCCAATTTCAATATCTGATCCCTCTTGCTAGCTGATCAAATTCCTCATCCTCCACCATCCCCCAGGTGATGTCTGATCACCCTGGCCTGCCTGAAGCAAGAATTCTGTTAAGTTGGTTTAGCCAGAATTCCTCTTACCCCTGATGTTTCCTCTTAGTAATTTTCCACCCACTGACCTCTTGTTTGTTTGTGCTATATTTGGAAGTACACGGAGTTCTATACTGAAGTCTCTTTTACTCTATTGCAATAGTCCTTATAAAATCCGTTGTTTTACTGCTTTTCTAGTTTTTCTTTTGCAGTTAGAATACAGGCTTCTTATGGCATCGCTTAGAAAACTTTGAGACCATACTGGTTGGCTGAGTCAGTTGAGAGATAGATGAGTTCATAAGACTGCTAACTCAAGATCCAGAGGAGCAAGAATTAATTGCATAGGACCAAATACACTGATAAGTGATGATGGTAGTTTTGTTTGGAATATTACTGATTCTATTTTAATGTTCTATTTATAAGAAAGTCCTTTCTCTTTATTCTTAAGCTATCTGTAACTCGTAACAATTTGGGAGATACTGCTTTTATAAACTGATATGAAACGTTTATAAATGATACTTTATTCTTTCTGCATGACCCCCTTCAGAAATCAGAAACCCTTACTGAGACTTCTTACTTTTCATAGCAATATCATTATTTGCATAGGTACAATAAGAATCTGTCCTGTTTCTTTTTTTTTTTTTTTTAAAAAAAAACCAGCATATAATTGAGAAAAAATTGGTTATGCAACCATGGTCTTCCTTGAAATGTCAAATTTGAGAATGATGCTCATTTCATCAGGCGTGATCAGCCAATTATAAGGAACTAAGGTTGCCTTTATGGAGCCAATGCTAGCAAAGTCCTCTGGGGAAAATTGGCCTGGTACTTAGTTCTAGGGCCCCAACCTTATAGGTAGGTGGTAAGGAAGGTCACTACCTGGCAATCCTAGGAAACTTCAGATAATTTCGGAGGTCCTGAGAAAAGAGATATTTGTTCAAATTTATAGGTACTGCAGGTGAAACCCATTGTGGCATGGGTTTCTTGGCATGGCTTCCTAGCCTGAGGACAGTGATGGAGTTCAGGACATGCTATTCCAAAATATGGCACTTTGGCATTTGAGAAAATAGCAGAAGCAGGAAGCTCTCTCAGACTTTCTCCCGCCCTTCTCCCCTAAAGCAGGCCATAAAAAATTCTCTGACTTTTCTTTAAAGTAGGTCATAAGATCCTCATGTGAAAGATACCCTCCTTATACCTGAAGGAAAGAAGTGTTTTTATCTCTGAAGTCACAGGGACACAGAGAAGAAGCTGATCAAACAGGCTTTGCTAAGTTCTTCCCAGTTTATTACCATTAGACCATACCCCCTTTGTCTAATTGTATTTCTACATGACTCTCCTCTCTTCATTAAACCTAAGCATAAAAATGCACAGGTTTCTCTGTTTCTTTAGGTTTTCATTTCTGAAGGCTCCAATGCAATGTAAAACTTACAGTAAATCAATTTGTATGCTTTTCTTTTGTTAACCTTTTTTTTATTATAGTGCCTCAGCCATGAACCTAGTGATGGTGAAAAATATTTCTTGTCCCATGAAACAGCAAATAATAAAAGGCTTTGAAAAGTCCAGTCTTAGATTCCTTATAAAAATTACTAAGAAACTTAAGAAGGCCTATTTTGTGTTCAGTTAACCCTCTTGCTGCACCTGTGTAAATAATCAGGCCAATCCTAATAAGACAAACCTTATTTTGTGATCAATAATAATCTTTCTTTGAGATTACTTTTAGTGACAAGGGGGTAGATTGTAGTGGAAAAAGTGTGCCTCAGTAGAAAACTACTCTCAGTAGAAAATAGATTCTGATTCTGTGGGAACTACTGTAAAACTCTGTAAATCATAAATAACAGATAGCAACACAAACAATTCTTGCACAGAGACATGTCAGTTGTGTCCTGTCCTGTAGATGTTCAACTGACTTCCCTCTCCCACTGTGGAAAAACCATTTTTGCCTCCATTTGTGTATTGATTTCAATATTCTTTTACTCCATATAAATTTGCGTTTTTTTGACTTTACCTTTGAATAGACTATAACATCTGCCTGATTCCTTTTTGATTGAGTTAAATAAAATCTTTAAACAAGTGTTCGTTTTTGTAATTGGTAGAAGAGTCATGATTTTACCTGTTTTTAAGAATTATCATTCAATATTAGTGAGGAGAAACAAAGTTTAAAGTGTACAAAGTCAAAAGCTAGTCAGATGGGTCAATTTGTGTGTGGAGGATTTTGTTCTTAATGGTGTCTTGTCAAAAACAGAATTTTTCTCCTAATTCGTAAGTATTTAATGATGCAGTAAATACAACCATAAATGAGCCTTGGCCTTGGAAGTGTGTCATGCTGTTAATTAGTAATAAAAATTGTGTATCTGGGGGAGGGGTTGTGATGTTTGTAGTACATGCTTTCAAATTTATATGGTACATGTTTTAAAATCTGTAATTTGGTGGGATATATTTCCTAATTCTAAATAAATACTTACTTCAAATTATGCTCTTACATTTCTTAAAGAGGGTCCCCAGATGCATTCAGGCTCCACAACACCTGAATCGCCAACCCACCCCAGCCATGCATTTTTTTAAAATGTAGACTTTTGAAATTTGAATTGGTTATGATTCCTGTCCCTTTCCACTCTGACTTTCCTCTGTCCTATTTTCCCTTGTGTCCAGTAACATTGGAGTTGCTGCAGTAATGTTAGGAATCAGCTAAGGGGAAATTGAGTGGGGGACATATTTAATTTGGGTTTCATGGGATATAATTAGGGGTTTCTCAGGCACTTTTGTCAAATAAAAAACAAATCTGGACTTGGTAAGGTGAGACTTGACACAAAAGGATTTTTGTTGATGAGAGAAAGAACTATTGCACTAGGGAAAAAGCTCTGAACATAAGCTCTGCAAGTGCCTCAAGGATTAGGCAGAAAGGGTTTTTCTTTTTTTTTCTTTTATAGAGAGGAGTAAACAAGGCCAGAAAGAACCAGGTATGGGGAAGTGGGATGAAAGGGTGGCTTGAACAGAGAGGAGAGCAGAGATTATTTTACCCTGAGGCCAGCCTATTCTTAGGGAAAGCTGTTGGCTGGCTCACATGAGGGTGCACCTAAATTCAGATGCTTGAAGGAAGAAGGGAAGCTTAATCCAAACTTTGGCTTACAAGTGTTTTGTTCTGATTGATCAGTGGGGTCAAGCAGTTGAGCTAATCATCTGTGAGGCAAAGAATGGGAATTTGGAGGGTTCGTGTTTGGCCTTGTCATAGATAGGCAAGGGGGCATCTGTGAGTCTTATCCAAGTCATGTAAGGAAGGGTAGTTCTTGGTGGTAAATTGTTTCCTGGAACACAAAAAGATGGTGAGATTTGCTATCACTCTTTTCCAGGAGCACAGGGCTTGGGTAGCATTGTTAATTTTAAAAATTTTAATTGACACACAATAATTGTCCATATTTATGGGGTACATATTATATTTTGATACATGTATACAATATGTAATGATGAAATCGAGATAGTTAGCATATCCATCACCTCAAACATTTATCATTTCTTTGTGTTGAGAACATTCAAAATCCTCTCTTCTAGCTATTTGAAAATATAGAATAAATAATTAACTATAGTCACCCTACAGTGCTATAGAACACTTGAATTTATTCTTCCTGTCTAGCTGTAACTTTGTATCCCTTAAGCAAACTCTCTGTGTTCCCCCTTCACCCCACCGTTCCCAGCCTCTAGTAACCACTATTCTACTCTCTACTTCTATGAGACCAACTTTCTTAGCTTCCACATATGAGTGAGAACACGTGGTATTTGTCTTTCTGTGCCTGACTTACTTCACTGGACATAATGTACTCCAGGCTCATCTATGTTGCTGTGAATGACAGGATTTCATTCTTTTTTATGGCTGAATAGTATTCCATTGTGTATTTGTACCACATTTTTTTTTATCCATTCATCTGTTGATGGACACTTAGGTTGATTCCATATCTTGACTATTGTGAACAGTGCTGCAACAAACAGGAGTGGAAATACTTCTTTGACATACCAATTTCCTTTCCTTTGGATATAAACTCAGCAGTGGTATTTCGGGATCATATGGTAGTTCTAGTTTTAGCTTTTTGAGGAATCTCCATACTGTTTTCCATAATGGCTGTACTAATTTACATTTCCACCAACAGTGTATAAAAGTTCCCCTTTCTCTGTATCCTTACCAGCATTCATTGTTTTTTGTCTTTTTGACAATAGCCATCCTACCTGGGGTGAGATGATATCTCATTGTGATTTTGATTTTCATTTCCCTGATGATTACTAATGTTGAGCATTTTTTCATATACTTGTTGGCCATTTGTATATCTTCTTTAGAGAAATGTCTATTCAGATCATTTGCTTATTTTAAAAATCAGCTTGTTTTTAACTGTTGAGTTGATTGAGTTTCTTGTATATTCTGAATATTAACTCCTTGTTAGATGAATAGTTTGCAAATATTTTCTCCCATTCAGTACATTGTCTCTTCACTCTGTTGATTGCATCCTTTACTGTGCAGAAGCCTTTTAGTTTGATGTAATTCCATTTATCTATTTTTGCTTTTGTTGATTGTGTTTTTGAGGTCTTATCTATAAAATCTTTTCCTAGACCAATGTCCTAGTGTGTTTCCCTTATGTTTTCTTCTAGCAGTTTCATACTTTTAGGTCTTACCTTGATGTCTTTAATCCAGTTTGAATTGATTTTTATACATGGTGAGAGATAGGGGTCTAGTTTTAGTCTTCTGCATATAGATATGCAGAACCATCTATTGAAGAGATTGTCCTTTCTCCAACATATGTTCTTGACATCTTTGCTGAAAATCAGTTAGCTCCAAATATATGGATTTACTTCTGGTTTCTCTATTCTGGGGGTCTGTGTATCTTGTTTTCACCAGTATCATGCTGTTTTGGTTACAATAGCTTTGTCGTACATTTTGAGGTCAGGGAGTGTGATGCCTCCAGCTCTGTTCTTTTTGCTCAGGATTGTTTGGTTATTCATGGTCTTTTGTGGTTCCATACAAATTTTAGGCTTTTAAAAAAATTTCCATGAAGAATATCATTGCTATTTTGATAGGGATTGCATTGAGTCTGTAGACCACTTTGCATAACAATGTCATTTTAACAATAATAGGACATGGGGAGTCAAGATGGCGGATGAGAAAAATTGCCAGCCAGAGTGTCTCTGCAAGAAAGATAAATTTTAGATGAAAGTGAAAAAAAACAAACAGGCAGGCAAAAATACATCAGATGAGGATCAGAAGGAAGGGTGCCTGAAACTACAGGAGACTCCATGGGAAGAAGTTGTGGAACAGAACTGGAAGGAGAAAGTCAGCAGCAGAGTCTAAACCCTGAGAGGCTTGGAGACCAGCGACAAGGGTAGGCGGAGTAGTTAAATTTCCCCTCCCTTGCATCTCAGAGTGCTGGCGGGCTCCTGAGCTGCTAGAGAGACCTGCCAACACCATCCTAGAGACAGCTGTCGCCAGTGAGCTATGAGCCTCTTGTGGACAAGGCACCAGGCTCCCAGCTCCCTTGCAGCACCTCCCGCCCTGTGACCCAAGCTGATTGGCAGGCGCCATATTGCTTCGTTCTCCCCTTCCCCTCCCCTGCCAGCAGCTGCCGAGAGAGACAATTTAGCCACCACCTGGAGGCATCTGCAGAGAATGAGACCTTTCCTTTTGGAGCCCTGCAGCGGACTGAGGGGTACCCAGACTGTGAGCTCCCTACCTGTCAGCCTTCCCAGGTGCTGCTTGCCTGGTGATCCCAGCAGAGTGGGGCAAATCCCGAGGTGGAGAGACATTGATCCAGCTTGGGCACCCCGTGGGTGGCTTGAGACCAGCACTCTTCTCCCTGGCAGGGTTAGGGATTGATCTCTGGGGCTTGGAGGACGGGTCTGCAGGCCAGATCCCATACACACAGGTCTCGATCACATTGCCTGGGGACACAGAAGGGATATTTGTGAACTAGCCTGCTGATGTGTGTGTGCCTTTAGGGGCAGATCAGAGTGGATCCTAGCTGCAGCATGCTTGAGGGGCAACCTCCATGAGGGCCATGCTCTCAGCTCAGGCTTTGATCCTGGGCAGGGAAACTCCCCGCTCACATCACAGTCAGGAGAGCTATGCTGGCTTGAGGTCCTTCCTGCAAGCAGAGACCATGGAATAGGGGAGGGTGGAAAGGAGAGAGGCCTGCTCCAGAGTGCAGGTCTCAGACAGCCCCACCTCCACACGCAGACTTTTTGGCTGAGTGGGGTCATTTCAGCCCCTCCCTCGCAGCTTTGCCCAGAAGTGAACAGATCATTGACCCTGCTAACAGCATTTGTGGAGCTTGAGGGCAGGTTCACCCAACCCAGCCCTGCCCAGCCTCACTCCCTCACCTGTCCCCGCAGAGGTGGAGAATAAGGACACACAACACATAGTCATCAGACTGGCCAAAATGAAGACAAAAGAGGCCCTTCTATGAGCTTTAAGGCAAAAGAAGCAGGTGACCTACAAAGGAAAACCCATCAGACTAACTGTAGACTTCTCAACTGAGACCTTGCAAACCAGAAGAGACTGGAGCCCCATTCTCACTCTTCTCAAACAGAATAATGCCAGGCCTAGAATCTTGGACCCTGAAAAACTAAATTTATTATATAAAGGAGAAATAAAGACATTCTCAGATAAGCAAAGACTGAGGGAATTCATCAAGACAAGACCTGCCTTCCAGAAAGTAATCAGGAAATTGTTACACATGGATCAGTGCAATCAACACTCACCAGTGTAAAATCATCCAAAAGCTAAAGGTCAAAGGCCAGATACCACAATGGCTCAAGAGAGAAAACAAAGCAACAACATTTAACTCAACAGGATGAACAGAAATCTGCCCTATTTGTCAATTCTTTCAATAATTGTGAATGGCTTGAACTGCCAACTAAAGAGACATAGGCAGGCCGAATGGATAAACATACACAAGCCAAATATCTGTTGTCTCAGGAAACACATCTAACCCACAAGGATGCATTCAGACTCAAGGTCAAGGGATGGAAAACCATATTTCATGCAAATGGAAGCCAAAAGAAAGTTGGTGTAGCAGTTTTGATTTCAGATAACTTAGTCTTCAAATCAACAAAAGTAATGAAAGACAAAGATGGTCACCCTATAATAGTGAAGGGTACAATTCAACAAGAAGACATAATAATTCTAAATATTTATGCACCTAACTCAGGTGCACCCAGATTCATAAAGTAAATCCTACTTTATCTAAACAAAATGATAAAGAGCAGCACCGTAATAGCTGGGGACTTGAACACCTCTCTGGCAGAACAGGAAAGATCCTCCAAACAGAAAATAAAGAAACAATGGACTTAAAGAGAAATCTAGAACAAAAGGGCCTGACTGGCATTCACAGAATATTCCACCCAAAAACCACTGAACATACATTTTTCTCATCAGCTCATGGGGCATTCTGTAAGACTAACCATATCCTAGGCCACAAAATGTGTCTCCAAAAATTTAAAAAAATAGAAACTATACCATGCATCTTCTCAGATCACACTGGAATAAAATTAGAAATCAACTCCAACAGAAACTCTCTTTGCTACACAAAGTCATGGAAACTAAACAACCTTCTGCTGAATGATTATTGGGTTAAGGAGGAAATTAAGATGGGAATCAAAAGATTCTTTGAACTAAATGATAAAGGAGACACAAGTCATGAAAATCTGTGGGACACAGCTAAAGCAGTCCTGAGAGGAAAATTTATAACCATAAATGCCTAAATCAAAAAGACAGAAAGATCACAAATCAATAATCTAATGAATCATCTCAAAGAACTGGAAAAGAATGAGCAAGCCAACCCTAAACCCAGAAGAAGAAAAGAAATAACAAAGATCAGAGCAGAACTACGTGAAATCAATAACAAAAAACTATACAAAAGATTAATAAAACAAAGATTTGGCTCTTTGAAAAACTAAACAAAATTGACACACCTCTTGCTAGATTAATGAGAAGCAGAAAGGAAAGGATTCTAATAAGCTCAATGAGGAATGAAAAAGGAGAAATTACAACTGATAACACAGAAATACAAAATATCATCTATGAATACTATAAAAACCTCTATGTACATAAACTTGAAAATGTGGAGGAGATGGACAAATTCTTAGAAACACACAGCCTCCCTAAGCTCAATCAGGAAGAAATAGAATTTCTGAACAGACCAATATGAAGTACCAAAATTGAAGCAGTAATAAAAAAAACCTTCTTAAAAAGATAAGTCCTGGACCAGATGGTTTCACAACTGAATTTTGCCAGACATAAAAAGAAGAAAACTGGTGCCTACCCTCCAGAAATTATTCCATAACATCTAGAAGGAAGGAATCCTCCCCAACATGTTTTATGAAGCCAACATCACCCTGATACCAAAACCAGGAAAGGATGCAGACAAAAAAAGAAAACTACAGACAAATATCCCTTATGAATATAGATGCAAAAAGTCTCAACAAAATCCTAGCAAACTGAATTCAGGTGCTTACCAAAAAAATAATCCATCACGACCAAGTGGGCTTCATCCCAGAGATGCAGGGATGGTTCAACATATGCAAATCTATAAATGTAATTCACCACATAAATAGAAGCAAAAGCAAAGACCATATGATCCTCTCCGTAGACGCAGAAAAATCATTTGACAAAATTCAGCACCCTTTAATGATAAGAACACTTAACAAAATAGGCATAGATGGTACTTACCCCAAAATGATTAAAGCTATATATGACAAACCTGCAGCCAACATCAAACTGAATGGGGAAAAACTAAAAGCATTCCCGCTTAGAACGGGAACCGGAAAAGGTTGCCCTCTATCACCGCTTCTATTCCACATGGTGCTGGAAGTCTTAGCCAGAGCAATCAGACAAGAGAAGGAAATCAAGGGCATCCAAATGGGGGGAGAAGAGGTCAAATTATCACTTTTTGCTGATGATATGATCTTATATCTAGAAAACCCCAAAGATTCTGCCATGAGACTACTGGAATTGATAAACAAATTCAGTGAAGTCTCAGGTTACAAAATCAATGTGCAAAAATCAGTAGCATTCCTGTATGTCAACAACAGTCAAACTGAGAACCAAATCGAAGACTCAATACCCTTCACAATAGCCACACACACAAAAAAATACCTAGGAATATATTTAACTAAGGAGGTAAAAGACCTGTACAGGGAGAGTTACAAAACACTGAGCAAGAAAATAGCAGAGGACATAAGCAGGTGGAAAACCATACCATGCTCATGGATCAGCAGAATCAACATTGTTAAAATGTCTATGCTACCCAAAGTGATCTACAGATTCAATGCAATCCTCATCAAAATACCAGCAACATTTTTCACAGATCTAGAAAAAATAATTCTATGCTTTATATGGAACCAGAGAAGACCCCGTACAGCAAAAGTAATCTTAAGCAAAGAGAACAAACTGGGAGGCTTCAATTTACCAGACTTCAAGCTTACTATAAGGCTATAGTAACCAAAATAGCATGATACTGGCAAAAGAACAGAGACATAGACTAATGGAACAGAACTGAGAACCTAGATATAAAATCATCCTCATATAGCCATCTAATCGACAAAGCAGAGAAAAACATACACTGGGGAAAAGAATCCTTATTCAATAAATGGTGCTGGGAAAACTGGATAGTCACATGTCGAAAACTGAAACAGGATCCACACCTCTCACCTCTCACAAAAATCAACTCACAATGGATAACAGACTTAAACCTAAGGCATGTTGCTGGAAAAACTCCGATAGACATTGGCCTAGGCAAAGAATTTATGAAGAAGATCCCAAAGACTATCATGGCAACAAAAAAAATAATAAATGGGACCTAATCAAATTAAAAAGCTCTGCATAGCCAAGGAAACTATCACGAGAGCAAACAGACAACCTACAGAATGGGAGAAAATATTCACATGCTACACATCTGATAAAGGGCTGATAACTAGAATCTATATAGAACTCAGGAAAATCAGCAAGAAAAAAATCAAACAACCCTATCAAAAAGTGGGCAAAGGACATGAACAGAAACTTTTCAAAAGAAGATAGACTAATGGCCAACAAACATGAAAAATGCTCAAACCACAATGACATATCACTTAGTTCCAGTGAGAATGGCCTTTCTCAAAAGGTCCCAAAAGAATAAATGTTTCTGTGGATGTGGAGAGATAGGAACACTTATAAACTACTGATGGGACTGCAAACTGGTGTAATCTCTGTGGAAAGCAATATGGAGATAGCTCAAAGAACTACAAATAGAACTACCCTTTGCTCCAGCAATCCCATTCCTGGGCATCTACCCAAAGGGAAAAAAAGACATTTTATAAAAAAGATGTCTGCACTAGAATGTTTATAGCAGTACAATTTTCACAATTGCAAAGATGTGGAAACCACCCAAGTGCCCATCAATACATGAATGGATTAATAAAATGTGGTATATGTATACCATGGAGTTCTACTCAGCCACAAAATATAATGATGATCTAGCACCTCTTGTATTCTCCTGGATAGAGCTGGAACCCATTCTACCAAGTGAAGTATCCCAAGAATGGACAAATAAGCACCACATGTACTCACCAGCAAATTGGTTTCACTGATCAACACCTAAGTGCACATATAGTAGTAATATTCATTGGGCGTCAGGCAGGTGGGAGGGGCAGGAGTGGATGGGCATATTCACACCTAATGGGTGCGGTGCTCACCATCTGGGGGTTGGACACACTTGAAACTCCGACTCAGGCGGGGCAAAGGCAATATATGTAACCTACACATTTGTACCTCCGTAATGTGCTGAAATTTAAAAAAATATTAATTATTTTGATCCATGGACATAGGGTGTCTTTCCACTTCTTTTGTGTCCTCTTCAATTTCTTTCATCAAAGTTTTATAATTTTCATTGTAGGGATTTTTACCTCCTTGGTTAAATTTATTCCTAAGTATTTTTTTTGGTGGCTATTGTAAATGGGATTGCTTTCTTGATTTCTTTTTCAGCTAGTTGGTTATTGATATATAGACATGATTTTTATATGTTTATTTAGTATCTGTGACTTTACTGAATTTGTTTATGAGTTCTAAGTGTTTTTTGATGGAGTCTTTAGGTTTTTCTACATATATGATTATGTCATCTGTAAATAAGGACAATTTAACTTCTTCCTTTCCAATTTGAATGCCCTTCATTTCTTTCTCTTATTTAATTGCTCTAACTGGGAATTTCAATATTGTTGCTTTTAAATGTAGTTATTTTTAGCTAAATTTAGTACAAGAATGTCCTCTAGGAGTAATCCTTCCACCCACAGTGCTGACAAACTAGGTGTTGTGACAGGAAAATACAGAGCCAGTCTTTGAGAGTCAGACATAAATTTCTAATAAAAGCAATGAATAGTCTCTTGGATTGTTAATAATCCAATCAGTGAAGAAGAAAGAGTTACAGAACACATTGGAGAAAAATTTATATTTCTTGTTGACTTGACAGGAAATACTGGTGTCCCTGAACATGACACACAATTCCTAATATGACACACAATTAGATATTGAAGACAAACTGGATGATGATTGTGATCAATTTAAAGAATATTAAAGATTCAACAATTGAACAAGAAAATTTGAAATGCCCTGAAAAAAACTTGATAGATGTTTTCCAAACTTTGACAATTATCCTACAAATTTCTACATTACCCAAGTTGTGAAGCTGAAAGAAGTATTTCTAAACTAACAATTATAAAAAATAAATTTTTATTACTTCTGCTAGAAGGAAGACAGTTATTTTTTAATTATTTCTATAAAAAATTATACTAGAAAATCATTATTGTATTAAGAAGTATGGTGGGAGATTTTTAGAATAATGGCTCCCAGAGCATCATGCCTCCTTGTTTTCATATCTCTTAGCAAAGTGACTTTGCAGCTCCTCAATCAAGAGGTGGAGTCCATTTCTCCACTTCTTGAATCTTCACTGCCCTTGTAACTTGTTTTCACCAGTAGATTGTGGAGGAAGTGACATTGCAACTTCTGCTTTGCAGTTTCTGTTTGCACTCTTTTGGATTGCTCCTCACAAGGGAAGGAAGACCAGGGTAGGTGATAAGAAACCATGTGGAGGCCGGGCGTGGTAGCTCACGCCTGTAATCCTAGCACTCTGGGAGGCCGAGGCGGACGGATCATTTGAGCTCAGGAGTTCGAGACCAGCCTGAGCAAGAGCGAGACCCTGTCTCTACTAAAAATAGAAAGAAATTAGCTGGACAACTAAAAATATAGAAAAAATTAACCGGGCATGGTGGCCCATGCCTGTAGTCCCAGCTACTTGGGGGGCTGAGGCAGGAGGATCGCTTGAGCCCAGGAGTTTGAGGTTGCTGTGAGCTAGGCTGATGCCATGCCACTCTAGCCCAGGCAACACGATGAGATTCCATCTCAAAAAAAAAAAAGAAACCATGTGGAGAAAGACACTCAGCTGACAGCCAACATCAAGGCCCCAGACATATGGATGAGGCCATCTTGGACAGACCATTCAGCCTTTCTAGCTGCCATCCGATTGCAACTGCATGAGTCAACACAGATGAGACCCACAGTAGAACCACCCAAGTTGCAGAATCCTGAGAAATACTGAGTCATTGTTGTTTTAAGTCACAATGCTATAGAGGTATTTCCCAGTAATAAGTAACTGATACAGTATGTAGACAAAAAAGAAGTAAGCAAATAGCATGGAGGTATGTCAAGCCCCACTAATTAATAAAAATGTTATGATATTTTTCTGGATTTTATGATGTGGTGGTATTTATTGGCCTTTTAAATTTTGCAATCCAGTGACTTTTTCTCATTCTAAACAAATATTCATTTTCAAACCAAATTTTGTAGTCGTGTATTATTTTTCTTAAACAGGGACCCCAAATCATTTAAGCCTTTAGCTCCACAAAGCCTGACTCTGTACCCCAGTGGAAGGCTAACAGGAAGTCCTCCCTTCTTCATTTGCTGTCTCCCTTTCCAGAGCCCTGTCTCCTCAGGGTTCAAGCCTTCCTCCCACCTCCTCCTGCCCAGCTCCTTTGAGCACCCCTCCTTCCTGAACAGACCCATTATTCTGGGCATGTGACCTCCCCCAGGGAATAAAAAGCTGTAAACAACATCAAATTATAGGCTTCTGACCACCTATGGAGTCACTAATGGAAGTCTAGTATGAGTGAGAGAGGCAGGGGAGCCCACCAAGGAAATGACCTGTTATCAGTGTGTGGCGGGAGGATACTGGGTACCTGGTAGGCAGGGAAGTCCACAGAGGACATCAGAGGGAAAAAAT
Organism: Indri indri; assembly: GCA_004363605.1. NCBI lineage: Eukaryota > Metazoa > Chordata > Mammalia > Primates > Indriidae > Indri > Indri indri. The sequence goes on along the minus strand of RJWJ010014311.1, from coordinate 7,016 downwards.
TTCCTTCTATCCAGTGTGCTAGAGACTGGAGGCCTTGTCCCTGGTCCTAAGGCCTTCCTGGTGGAGCCAGCCTCCAGGAGGGGAAAAAGAAGCTTAGTCTCTTAGTGACAGGGTAGATGGGTCTTAGGACCTGGGGTCTTCCCCTTCCCAGCTTGGAAGCCTGAATTTGGATGGGAGTCTTCCTTTTCCCTCAGACTGTGGAGATGGAGCCAAGAACAGGACCCTGCCTTTGCCAGGAGGGCTCTTTGTCAAGAAATTGTATAGTTGGATATTGAGCAGAAGATAGACAAGGAACCGCAGGGTCAAGTTTGTCATTCTTTGCAGCATAGCATAGAGATTAAGAACAGAGATTCTTATGCCAGACTGACTAGGTTTGAGTCCTAACTTCTGTTTGACCTTGGGAGACTCACTTAAGCTTTCTTTGCCTTGGTTTTTTAATCTATGAAATGGATCTATCAATAGTACCTATCTGGTCAGGTAAAACTACCCCAAACTTAGTGGTGTACAACAGTAACCATTTTGTCAATATTATACTTGCACATTTTGTGCACCAGGAGTTCAAATGGAACAGTGAAGACAGTTCATCTCTGCTTCATGATGTCTGGGGTTTCAGCTGGGAAGACGTGAAAGGATAGGGTGACTCGGAGGGCTGGGGGCTAGAGTCATCTAGTGGCTTCTTCACTCACATGTCTGACTCCCGGGCTGGGATTGTTGAAGGATGGGTTACTTACCAGAGCACCTACATGTAGTCTCTGCATGTGGCTTGGACTTCTCACAGCCTTGAAGTAAGTGTCCCATGAGAATCAAACAGAAGCTACATGGCCTTTCATGATTTAGCCACAGAAGTCATGTGGTATCACTTTTGTTGTACTCTGTTGGTTAAAATAGTCACAAGCCCACCAAAATTCAAGGAGAGGGAACATGGCCTCTAGCTCTCAATGGGAAGAGTGTCAAAAATTTGGGAGACCAAGTTTTAAAATGGTCATAACATCTCATAGGTTAGTTGAAGATTAAATGAGTTATTATATATAAAGCACTTAGAACAGGGCCTGGGTCAGTATGAATTTCAATTAGGTGAATGCTTTTATTAGTAGTATTTGCAGGAAAGAGTTTCCTTTCCTAAGAAGATTTTTGCCAGAGGAGGAGGTACAGTTTGGGATAATATTGAGGGAATGACCCCAGGTGGGTGTATGCAGAGAGGGAGGCTAGGAATGCCTCAAGGGTGGGCTGGTCCAGTTCAGACAGGAACTATCTCCTGGGCTGTGGCTTCAGCGCCAGTTGTCAACTGTCCTGTCCAGGGCCTTGGAGAACCCAGATGCATTTTCACCCATTGGAAACATACCTAGACACAGCAGAGCCCTCACTCTCTTGTGGAGGGTGTTAACCTCCAGGTGACGTTTTTACTAGAGCCTGCCCCAGATGGGGGGAAGTAATGACCCAAAGATCTTCCTCAGGCCCCTCTGGCCTCCTTCTGCAAATACTGCTTTACTTTAACAGTAATTGAAACTCCAAAATGTTTTGCCAACACCAAATTCCATTGCACAGGGAACAGTGTGTGAATATATTCTTGCATCTTTGAAAGAAAGCAAAACTCCATCTTTACTTTCAAGCTTCTTTGGGCCCAGCATCCCTCTGTTCAGCAGCAATGACAAAAACAGGTATTTATTAATAACTGCTCTTCACAAGACAACATCCTAAGACCTGAGTGTGATCCATGGACCAGAAGCATCAGCATCACCTGGGAGCTTGTAAGAAATGCAGACTCTTAGGCCCCACCCCAGAATCTGCATCTTACAAGATCTCCAGGCAATTCTTCCACATATTAGAGTTTGAGAAACACGGACCTGAATTACCAGGGGCCTTTCACTTCCCCTACCCAGGCCAATTCCTGACACTTCATGTCCTGTTACTACTTTTGCCATCATTTATTTAAAAGAAGATACAATGGTGTGCACAGAGAGTGAATGGTGACCTCCTAAGATGGGGCAGGGAAAGCTTAGATCATAGCAAGGTCCTCATCAGAATACAAACCAGCTTTATTCAGAGTGAGCAAGAAGTAGAAGGAGTTGGACTGTAATTTCCGATAAAGAGTAAAGTAAGCCATGATATTGATGACTTGATAAACCGATAGTATACAGTGTCGGGGGTGGTGAGGAGAGAGAGGCCCAGACTGGAGTCATGAGCTATTATGTGTAATTGAAAACACAAGTGGGCTTGATGAATGTTGGCTTCTCCTCCTTGCAGATGATGTCAAAAGCCTGGAGTCTGGAAACATGCCTTGCTTTCTCCTTCCCCAGTCTTCAGAGAGTCGTTGGGGAGTTTTTATGTGACATGATTGTGGAGGACCTGGGTTTCCTTTGGTAGAATCATAGGAGAAAGTGAAAGGAGGAGAGACAGTTGCTCAGATTCCACAGTGGATATTGGAGGTTGTGAGAGCAGACAAGGGTGCTATACCCCTGGGCAGAGGTTGCCTCATGGACTCTAGCACTCTCAGGCAAGCCTAGTCAACAGATGAGAAAAGCAAGTCCCATGGTGACACATTGTCATAGGTTTGCCTGAGAATATAGAAAAAAAACTGAAGTGTTTTTCTATCTTCTCATCCAACAATAAACACTAAAGACTTCTGTGACCTCTGGTCACCAAGAATTGTGTGGGGATTTCTCCCCATCAACAACCAATCAGTTCTGCAGTGGATACCCATTGGGTGTCCTCTAATTCAATTCCATTCTGAAACTATCTACCTAGAGATAGTGTCAGATCTCAAAGTTTGAGGGCTCGGTCCCAAAAGACTACTTCTGACATCAATTGCAAGTTAGGGCTTCTGGAACTTGTGACTGACCAGCTATAAATCAAGGTTTCCATGATCCCCTCCTGGTTCTATTAATTTGTTTAGCCCACAGAACTCAGGTAAATACTTTATTTGCATTTAGTGGTTTATTATAATGGATATTACAAAGGAGACAGATGAAGAGATACATAGGCTGAGATATAGGGGAAGGGATGTGGCGCTTCCATGCCCTTTCCAGGCACCCCACCCTCCAGGAACCTTCAAGTGTTTAGCTATCCACAAGCCTTCTGCAACCCAGTCCTTTTGGGTTTTTATGGAAGCTTTATCATATAGGCATAATTGATTAAATCATTAGCCATTGGTGATCAACTTAACCTTCAGCCTCTTCTTCCTTCCCCTGGGTTTGGTAAATGACAATGAGTACAGGGGTTTCTTTTTGGGGGCATTGAAAATGTTCTGTAGGCTAACAAACATATGAAAAAATGCTCAACATCTCTAATCGACAAGGAAATGCAAATCAAAACCACAATGAGGTATCACTTATCTCCAGTGAGACTGGCCTTTATCAGAAAGTCCCAAAACAATAAATGTTGGCGTGGATGCGGAGAGATAGGAACACTCATACACTGCTGGTGGGACTGCAAACTAGTACATCCTCTGTGGAAAGTAATATGGAGATACCTCAAAGAGATACAAGTAGATCTACCATTTGATCCGGCAATCCTATTACTGGGCATCTACCTAAAGGAACAAAAGACATTCTATAAAAAAGACATCTGCAATAGAATGTTTATAGCCCCAGAATTCACAATTGCAAAGATGTGGAAACAGCCCAAGTGCCCATCAATACATGAGTGGATTAATAAAATGTGGTATATGTATACCACGGAGTTCCATTCAGCCACAAAAAACAATGATGATATAGCACCTCTTGCATTATCCTGGATAGAGCTGGAGCCCATTCTACCAAGTGAAGTATCCCAAGAATGGAAAAACAACCACCACATGTACTCTCCATCAAACTGGTATGAACTGATCAACACTTAAGTGCACATATAATAGTAACATTCATCGGGTGTCTGGCAGAGGGAGAGGAGACGAGGGGATGGGTATATATACACCTAATGGATGCAGTGTGCACCATCTGGGGGATGGACACTCTTGAAGCTCTGACTCAGGTGGGGCAAGGACAATACATGTAACCTAAACATTTTTACCCCCATAATATGCTGAAATAAAAAAGAAAAAAAAAGAAAATGTTCTGTAATTAGATAGTAGTGATGGTTGCCCAACTCTGAGTATGCTAAAAACCACTGAGTTGTATGTATACTTTAAAAGGATAACTTTTATGCTATGTACTACTCATGCCTCAGTTTTTCTGGTGACCAGCCCCCATCCTGAAGCTACCTAGGAGCTGCTGGCCATCAGTCAGTCATTAACATACAAAAAGACACTTATCACGTTCAAGATTCCAAGGATTTGGGGAGTCAGGAAATGAAGACCGAATGTATATTTCACAATATCACTCTCTGGTTCCCTAGAAGTAGAGCCTGCAACCGGCACTCTAGTGAGTAATTTTTGGGGAGAACGGGAGACTAAGGGAAGCAGGATGAGGCAGTAGAAGGAAGCTGAGCAAGGATGTGGTCTGCGCTGGAGTCTAGCATCAGCCCTATCCTGTGAGGAAACTTCTAAGCCTAAACTGCATCACAATCTTGATTCCACCTTGAGGCAAGAGGTTGGCTTTTTGTATCCCTCTGTCAGTCCATCATTGGCTAGTTAATCATTGGCTGAGGTTGGCCTCTAGAGTGGGGGAGTTTTTGGCAGAGCCTCCTGGTCAAGATGTTTCTCATTTGGTTGAGGGCAGTTCTTCAGAGAAGGAGACAGCTGTGAATTGTTATCAGCTAACACTCTCAGGAGCCAGGCTTTGGATGTACCAGCCTGCATGGCATCTGGGTAGGCACCAATAGCGTTCACTATAGACACCTATTTTATTTTGCTTTTGTCATCTTTCTACAGCTGTTGAGACTTCTGTCACACCCAAGCATAGTTGTAGGTAGAGGACAAACCCAGGAAGCAGAAGCCTTGGGAAGGCAGTGGTAAAACCAAGTTGCTTTCTGTTTAAGAACTCCTTTCTTTTCCTCTACTTGTATCCATCCGTTTATTCATCCATCCATCCATTTATTTTGCCTCCTTCCTGCTGTTAATGGAAAAACCACCAAACACTGTAAAATAATTTAAAGAGGTTTATCCTGAGTTAAATATGTATAACCATGGCCTGGAGCTTCACAATCTTAAGAGTTCCTGAGAAAGTGCACCTGAGGCAGCCAGGTTACAGTTTGGTTTTATACATTTTAGGGAGACAGAAATTGCAGGTAAAATCATAAATCAATACATGGAAAGCATACATTGCTTTGGCCCAAAAAGATGTGACATCTCGAAGTGGGATGGCTTACAGGTTATAGGTGGGTCCAAAGATTCTTTGATTTGCAATTACTTGAACAAATAAAGCTTTGTCTAAAGGCATGGAATTAGTAGAGAGGAATATTTTAAGAAAGTCTGTTAATCATAGAGCAAGCCACAAGGCACTGACTCAAAGTGAACTGTTAAGTCAACTGATAGCCTGCAGGTGTGACTTAACTTTTGCCTTGCATAGCCTTAGGTGCTGTTTGCAATTAGTCTAAACTCCAAAACGGAGGGCGTATAATGTCTGACCTCCCTCCCCTTCGTGGCGAGGAATTCAATTTTAAGTTTTATCTGGGGTCCCCTTGGCCAAAAGGGGGTCTATTCAGTTGGGGGAGGGGAGCTTAGGATTTTATTTTTTCGTTTACCCTACCAATGAATGTATTGCTTGCTATTTGGTTTTTAAAAACTCAGGAAGTAGAGTGTAGAATGGTGGTAATCAGAGGATGAGGAGGATGGGGGGAAGGTGGGAATAGGGAGAGGTTAGTCAATGATACAAAGTTACAGTTAGATAGGAGGAATAAGTTCTGGTGGTCTACTGCATGGTAGGGAGACTATAGTTAACAACAACATATATTTCAAAATACCTAGAAGAGAGAATTTTGAATGCTATTACCACAAGGAAATGATAAATGTTTGAGGTGATGGATATTCTAATTACCCTGATTCGATCATTACACAATGTATATAACAGAGAATGGCCTGAGGAGAAAGAAATTTTCTGTCTCTTTAAAACTTCCTCTACTCTTTTTGGGAACTACAGACTGGCCTGCCTCCCTGAGGCAGGTTAAGTCCTTTGTTAAAAGATAACTCAGCTATCCCAGTAGCACCAGCCCCACAGGTGAGTAGTTGGCAGAGTTCATAGGCTTTGTCTTTGGCAGAGATGGAATGATTAGAATAGTTAACCACATTAGCCTAGAACTGAGGGGCCCTGCCTTTAAAAGCTCTGTGTTTCTGCTTATGTTCAGGAAATTTGAATTTTGAGCTACCATTTTTCCTCCTTTGCTGGCAAAGTAATAAAAATTCTCTTTCCTCCTCCCTAAATCACTTGTTCTTATTCTTCTAATGCGGCTTCGAGAACAAGTGCTGAGTTTTGGGTAACACGTATGCATGTATCAAAACATCACATTCTACCCTATAAATATGTACAATTATTACCTGTCAATTAAAAACAAAATAAAGCTTAAAGAAACTGTACGAAGAGGGAAGGAGAGAGAGATATATAAACAGAAAGAGACAGATAATCCTAAAAATAAAGTCGTTTGAGTTCACCTACTGAAAAATCTAAGTTGTGTTTTAGTCAGCTCCTCCGCTTCCTTAGTTTTTACTCCTTTTGTTTATTTTCAGATATTTAGAGTAGGTCTTCAGTCTTTACCTGGGGGTCAAGAAGTATAAAAACCTTAGACTATGTGATTGTGCATGCAAATACTAGAGAAAGAAAACTTTGATCCATTAATAATTGTGAAAATTCTTTTGGCCTAAATTCTTTTTGGAATAAGTTAGTTTTTTTAAATCGTAACTTTATTGAGTTATACTTTACATACCATAAAAGTTATCCTTTTAAACTGTAACTGATAAATGAATTCAGTAAAGTTTCAGGATACAAAATCAATACACACAAATCAGAGGCTTTCATATACGCCAACAGCAGTCATACAGAAAACCAAATCAAAGATTCAATTCCCTTCACAATAGCAACAAAGAAAATAAAGTATCTAGGAATATATTTAACTAAGGAGGTAAAAGACCTCTACAGGGAGAACTATGA
>RJWJ010014310.1:0-38133 GCA_004363605.1 Indri indri | reverse complement strand
GTGAGGCCTGAACTGCTGCCCCGCCGTGCTGCAAGCCCACTGATGAAGTCTACACAGAGGAGAGTAGATGTGAAGTATCCCAGGAAACGGAACTTGACCCATGGGATTCAATTAGTCCTGAAGATCATCCTACCACTGAACTTCTAGCATGTGAGCTAATAAATGGTTTTATTATTTATACCAGTTTGAGTCAGTGTTCCGTTACTTGCAAATAGGAACTTTCTAACTGCTTCAAAATGTGAAACACCTGGCCCACTGTGAGAACAGAAGCTGGCCCAATCCCCTCCACCACCATCCCCACCACCGTCAATACCTCTAATATCACCTCCACCTCCACCATCAGCTCCACCATCAACTCCACTGTCATCATCACCCCCACCTCCTCCACCTCCAGGACCGACCACCAACACCTCCGTCTTCACCACAAGCACCATCACCACCTCCTGTCTCACCTCCATCTCCATTGTCTCCTCTGCTACCACCTTCTCCACCACCATCCCCGCCATCGTCATCACCTCCACCATCTCTACCACCACCACCACTTCCTCTACTTCCACAAGCACCAGCACCTCCACCTTTACCACCACCGCCTCCACCCCAACACACCCCCAGCACCACCTCCCCTCCACCTCCACCATTACCTCCGTCACCACCACCTACACCACCACCATTACCTCCACCAGCACCACCAGCGCCACCTCCACCTCCAACCCCTCCACCACCACCCCATGTACTCTGCCTGTTCAACAAATTTCCCCTGCATTTCTCAGTGCTTAGGCCTGTTCCCCATAAGAGAAGTCAATAGACGAAGTAAGTTGGTTATTTTATCTGCTATCTGTCAAATGAATTGTATTACCTTACATGTCTTCCTGCTTTTTGATCCCCATTATTTTAATATTTAATTGTCTCTAAGCTTTCCTTTATTCAGCTGCTGCAGTTCATGAAGCAATCAATCAAACAAAAATCAACCAACATAGATTGAACAAGAATAAAATTTGTCGTGTTTGATATTTGGGGGAATACAAAAGACATGCTCCTCGTCCTTGAAGACTGGAGTCCATGACACAGTCAGGGAACGACAGGTGCACTGAGAGTCAAGGGCACCGTGAGGAGATCCGCTGGTGGCCTTGGGGCCAGCACCTACTCAGCTACTCACTTACCTACTTCTGACACAAAAGAGATGTGGAAGTGAACGAAAAGATACCCAAGTCACTCGGGGTGAGAGGAGCAGCCGTGGGCCCAGAGCAGAGGGGGCCCATGAGGCTCCCTGCAGTTTCTTCTAGACCCTTGTGCTGGCAAGGGGAGTGGTGGCGATCAGAGTGGGAGTGAGAAAGGTGGAAAAGGCCGCCCCTCCCTCAGAACGGGGGAGCCGATACGCCGGTGTCCGGGTCCCTTCACGGTATCTCCTTCCGCCCTGTTCCCACCCGTTGGTGCCCAGCTCCCATTCACCAGCCAGGCGCCCGACGGAACCTGGAATGTGCTCAAAGCCAAAGGCGAATTTAGTTTCAAAACGGGCCTCTGGGGCCTCCCAGGCTCCCACAGATCTCATGGTAGGAAGTCTCCAGAAGTAGATGAAGAGGGAGACATTTTTCATCATTGATATCTTCATAGGGTTTCATGTATTTCCTACGAGTCTGCACGGGGATTCTTCTTTATCAGGAGAAAGAAGTGTTTTTTTCAAATGTGAAAAAACCACTGGTATTAGAAAAACCATAGAACTATTATTTAGACAGTGGCGAAATGTGATTTAGTAGCCCCAAAACGTACTCAAATGTAACACTCCAAATAATATCAAAATTTCCCCTCTAATGACAAAAACTCCTCTAAAGGTTTTGAAACATGTATCCTTTTTGCCTAATGATTCTCAGGGAGGACAGAATCCTCCTTTCCCCTAAGGTTAAGGGAACATCACCATAAACTATTAATTGGATCATTGTTTCTGTTTGTTGTGCATAAAACTTTTTGTAGTACTTTTCTGTTGGCATAGAGAAGCAGCAATCTAGATTTATACATACAAAGCAGAAAATAAATTGCTTAAGTTTACGTTGCAGAATAGCTTCTCTCCAAACTGAATGAATTGGCTCCACTCCCCTATTTTAGGAAGGAGGACTGATCAATTACCACTTAAACTTCTTTGACTACACACTTAGAACCTGAGAGGGAGGAAGGGACAGAAGTGAAAATGTAAGCTGATCACTCTAAACAAGCAATGAAGGACACCAGAGTGAAATGGAATAGCTAAGACTGTAAACATCATTCACTAAATCTAAACACAGTCACTTTTCTTCTTCACATTGATTGTCAATATATCATTCCATCCCCCCAAGGAAAAAAATAACCTGGTTTATATAGAATTTCACCCATTAAAACATGGAAGAAAAGCTCAGGTTTTCTAGGCAAAATACATCTACAGAACAGGCGTGTCCAGTCCAGATCTCACCCGAGAAAATTTCACCAAGCATCTCTGGGACACCGTTGCAAGGAACCAGGGAGACTGGCTGGATTCCAGTCCTCCTCAGCAAACTAGGATGCCAATTGATTATGCTGCAGGGTTTACAAAATGAACTAGAATGCCCATCCCATTTAATCCCCACACAGAAAGCTGAAACAATCACTTCTCCCCAGGAGTGAAATGGCATCATTCTGATGATGCCCGGGACCAAAGCCAACAGTCTCAGCTGGACCCTGAGGCTTCTCGGCCAGAAACCAGGACCCTGAAACCACAGCAAGTGACTCTCTTGCTCCACTTCCTATATTTTTCCCAAAGCAATAAAAGTTGTATTTTTTCTTAGATGAATTTGGAAGAGTTAAAAGTAAAATGTAAAAATAACACTATAAATGTTATTCTGTTGGTCATACAAATTTGTTACGTACATATGACAGGAGATTATTAACTAAGTCTGTATCTTTGTATTTTAAGGTTCTCTATTTACTTCAGTAGTCATAGGAAGCCATGCATTTAATAAGCATTTTTATAAATTTTAAAAATAGCATGTAATATGACAAAATTTTCAGTCTTTTTTGAACTGGAACATTTATGAAGAGATATCTATGGTGGGCTAAGCTATTTCTGAAAGGGAATAGGATCATCTATTCCTATATAATTGAAAGTCATTACGCATCCTTTACTAAGTATCTTCCTTTAGACTTTGTGGCTAAGGTTTTAAAACTTGGTTCTCCATGATTATATTACAGTCAACTTCCTTAGAGCACCAATTCTGAACACCTTTCACCTCCTATGAAACCCTTTTCTAACCCACACATTTTTCCAAAAGTATATTACGTCCTCTTTTTAAAGAAGAAGATAGAATTGTAAAAGCATAGGGAAAAACATCCTTTTTAGCACCATGTCAAAGATGCTGTATGTCTCTACAAATTTTGGATATTATAGTATTAATTGACATATCTTATGGTAGAAAGTGGGAGTAGCCAAGCTGTTAAGCGTTTCCTTTTATTTTTTTATTGTTTAGAAAATCAGTTTACTGCTTTACTAAAAATGGAAGATGTTCATTGTAAAAATTTCTAACGTTCTAAAAATGTTCAGGCCGGGCGCGGTGGCTCATGCCTGTAATCCTAACACTCTGGGAGGCCGAGGCGGGCGGATCGTCCTGAGCTCAGGAGTTCGAGACCAGCCTGAGCAAGAGCGAGACCCCGTCTCTACCAAAAATAGAAAGAAATTAATTGGACAGCTAAAAATATATATAGAAAAAAAAAAAATTAGCCGGGCATGGTGGCACATGCCTGTAGTCCCAGCTACTCGGGAGGCTGAGACAGTAGGATTGCTCAAGCCCAGGAGTTTGAGGTTGCTGTGAGCTAGGCTGACTCCACGGCACTCGCCCCAGGCAAGAGAGTGAGACTCTGTCTCAAAAAAAAAAAAAAAAAAAGAAAAATGTTCAAAGAATAAAACAAATATAAATTGCTGCCCATCCCCCATGACTGCGAAAACCTGGGAAAGAAAACGAACACAAACTGCAAAAAACCCAAACTGATTGCAGTAATCAGATTTCATTAATTAATGCATTAATATGAAAGACAGATGAAATGTCAGTATACCAAAGTCCATGGTCTCTCCATGAATTCTTCAGAAGTAGAAAACCAAAATCAAAAACAACATAGTCCATGAAGCCAGTAAACCATTACACCAGAACACACAGCTCCTCCCTGGAATCAGCCTTCTGCGAACTTCAATTTTTCCTCTCTTTTAACCTTGATGTCAAAATGCCTTCCCTTCAGGGATGCTAAGACATTTCAGTTTTGAGATAAAGTCAAATAGGAAAGACCAGCAAAAAGAAAGAAATTAATTCTGCACCTGGGTAGTGTTATTCTTTTCCTTGCTTGGACTGTGTACTAACTTCAGCCAAATCAACTCTTTCATGGAATGAGGCAGAGAATAAACTATCAACTTTTTAAACATATTTATCATGATAAAAAGATAATTCTATTTGCCACATTTTCTTCATAGCGGAAATAATCCATTTCTATTTGTGGGACACTGAAGGCAACCTTACATGAAGTAAAGCTTTTTTTCTGTCATATTCTAGAGAAATTTTAACCTCTTCCCCAACCAGAATGATTCTGTTTAAGCAAGTAAACATATTTTATAACAAGTCAAATTAATCAGTTATCTGATTATGCTTTAGTAATGACAATATTTACCATGATAGAAAAAAACCCTGGTAACATTTCAATTTCTATTTTTATATTCCAACAAATAATTCAAATTTGTTTCTCAATGAACTCAAAGTTTCACTTTTGAAAAACAACTCAGTTAATTTTAAAGTATATTTATATTTTCTTTAGTCACTTTAACTGTTAGGTCTACTTAGCAAGAATTTTGTCTTTTAACCCCTTTTCTCAGTTGTTGGTTAAACATCTTCCGATAGGTCACATTTGCCTTCTTATGTCTTGTGTCATAAAGTGTTCAAGACCCTTTTAAGTAAAATAGTTGAATAAAATTATTTTAGTAAACTTGAAAAATTAAATTAAAAAAAATAGAGCACTCCCATTTACTGAGCTTTTATTTTCATTAGTTATAGATAAGATGTAAAAGACAGGGTTTTATTTCAGACTTTGATACCATTTTTTGAATCAATGGAGAACGGTACCTTTATAATTCGGAAGTTTTCAGAACTCAAAGAAGAGAAATACACACATCTAGTCTACTAAGCATCCTAAACATTCATTAATTTGCCATTGAACCCTATGATGCAAAAATCTGCATAAAACCTTTTCACAGCAGAGAAAATCCTAGTATTTCCTTTATGGCATTACGGTATCTTTCTTATTCAAGTGGGGCCTGAAAGTGCCATTGTTCCTCCAAAAACATGCATGAATTTACCATATACCCATAGGAAAACCTGTCACTTGGCCTGAAAAAAAAATACGACCATTAATGTTAATCACTTAGAATAGAAAGAAAGCACCATCGTTAACTGAGTTGGGATCTGCTGTAATAATATTAGAGTAATTATTGTCTGGCACTACCAGAAAGTTGGGTGGTTGGAGTTAATCAGACACTTAAGTCCCTACTTACATTAACACGTGGATTTATGACTTTCTAAGAAATTTATATTAATACTTTATTGAACTTAATTCAATTTTTCTTGTAGAGTTCAGGAAGCATTTCTCTATTTTCATCTTTGCATCACAATTATCATTATGAACCATTTATTATAAATGTATCATATGCATACCAGTTAAGAAAGCATTCTGGTTGGTAACCTGCTGGAGAAACCATTTTTAAATAAAAAATGCCTACCACAAAATGAGCTTGTTGCATTTTTATGAAAATAAAAAATAAAATAAAATTTTCATATTATTTGCAAAATGAGAAAAGCATTGGCCAGTCCACTTACAGTGAGCTCACAGAAATCGAAGCTATCAAGGCTTTTGCTTCTGTGTAGTCTCCCTTTAATTCGTCTTAAAGAGGGTTTTCCTTGGCTGACACTAGAAGTAGCACCATTAGGATTTTCAGAGGATGGCGTTACCCTGCAAGAAGGGAAAAAATTCTTAAAAAGACATGTTTACAGGTGAGCACATTTTTCAAGTTTGAAGTGAACATTTACTTGGGGCTAGCTTAGAAAATGACACGCTCCTTTTTTTCAACAGTGGGGCTACAATCTATCAGATACCTTTTCTAAATATTTCTTAGTAGCTGGCTAGTTTAGAAATCTTAGAGTTCAAATATTCCAACATTAAGATTCATTAAAAGTCAACTCTGCAACCATCAAAGAAGCAGTTAAGACGAGATGGAAGTTACCGAGGTAACTCAGGGGTATCTGCTTCCCTCTGGGCGCTTATTTATCCAGCACGCAGTCCAGTGCCTGGTGTACCCAGTACAAGTCAGCTAGTATTGTGCACATCCACAGATACTGTTCAGCATGCTTTTGTTGAGCATGAAAATAACTCTTACAAATTTAAACATGATGGTCCACACTTAATTCAGCATAATTATGGAATCCAGAAAACAGATAAGAAATAGCAAATAGTCTAAGTCATATAAACAGTGCATGTTGAGATATATGTACATACATATAAACACAGTCTCAAGATTGGCATATGCTCTCTCGTTTCTGTGTCACTACTGGTGGCAGCCTTAGAACAAACTAGCTAGAAAGAAGATGCCCTGGGTACCTGCAAGGAAACTGCTCAGTAGATTACTGTCTTAGAAATGATAAAGTTTATAAAATAATGATACTGATTTCTGTGGTTTATGAAAATCAGTTTCCTTATTTTATGATCATATCTCCTGTTTGTGATATAATCTATGTTAAAATATTTATCAACCTTTGTGACCTACTTAATTTTTTATATCTAAAATGTCATCTGAAAGGGATAATACAGGTCTCTAATTGCTTAAAAAAGACACACAAGATGGACTATTAGCAAAACAAATTTGATTTATATATTTACAAGAGTAAATATCATAAAACAGACTAGTTTAGGTATGGCTACAATTTAGAATAAAAGTAATACATCCATATAGTTAAAATATTTGAAGAGTATAGAAAGAGACAAAAATGGAAAGTCACAGCTGCCCTCCTCTCCCTCATCCCAAACCCTCATCCCTTTTCCAAAATCAACCACTATTAACAGTTCCTCATATTGCATAACCTTTCAAATACTCATGCTTTTCTATGTATTTATTTCCTTTTAAATTTTTTTAGTAAGGTGACCAAAGCGTTCATATTTTCTGCACCTTATCTTTTTCACCTAATAATATTCTTAGAAACTCTTCCCATAATAACCCATACAGCACTATTTCATTCCTCTGCTAAACAGTACTCCATAACATAGATGTAACATAATTTATTCAACCATTCCCCTACTGAGGGGCATTTAGTTTGTTTTCAAATGTTTGATATCAAACCATAAAGCAATGATCATCCTTGACAACATCTTTGGGTACAAATGTAATATTTACTTAGGAAAGACTCCTAGAAGTAGAAATGCAGGGTCAGAGGTAGGAGCTTTCGAAACATTGATAAAGGCTGTACAAATCTGCACCTCCATCAACAGTATACGAAAATGCCTGTTTGGGGGAGTCCTTAAACACAAGGGCAACTTCGCCATGTTATTATTTTATAACTTGACCTCTCCATGCCTTTCATTACATTTTTGTCTTGAAGAATTGCTGGTTCTGTACAAAGGACTATTATAGAGCTTCCCACCATGAATATGGCTTTGTCAATTGATCCTTCTATGCCTATTACTTTGTGCTTTTTATATTTTGAATATTTTTTATTAGATGCCTTAATGTTTACTACTGATTTTTCAGGGATTTAATCTTTTATCATATAAAAAGATTCTGTGCCAATTAAAGATTTTACCATAAATGCCATTTTATCTGATGATAATTTTTTATATTAACCTTCTCCTGGTTTATCTTTTTCATGTGCTTGTATCTTCAACCTTTCCAAGTCTCTGTCTCTCTTTTTTTAAGTTGTACCTTTAACCTTGGTAAATAATACACAGCTGGACTGTTTTTTTTTTTCACCCAATCTAAGAGTCAATAACTTTTGAGAGGAACTTAATCCATTCAAATTTATTGTTTACTGATGTTTAGATTTATTCCTGCCATCTTGTTTTATGTTTTTTCTTAAAATGCTTTCTTCATTTTTCCATCTTATTAGTATGATTAAGTTTTCTTTGTCCCCACCCACCCTGGGACTCTTTTCCCCTTCCAATCAGTAGTTTGAAAGTTATATATCTTATTAAGGCAACTCCAACTTTAGCTAACTAACTACATACACACACGCACATTAACATATCTATGTATGTATCTATATACACATGTATATGTACACAGACATACACACACATATATATTTAAACTCATATTTTCCTATCAACACTGAGGGTTCATCAGTATTCTCACCTCCTCTTAAACAATAAATGGCATTAGCACATCATCATTCCCCTTCTTTCCCAGCATCCCTACATCCCCACTAAAAGGCCCTACCCCCCCCCCCTTGGAAACAGTTTCCAGGTTTCCTAACTTCTTGTTCATAGTTTTTTGTTTGTTTGTTTGTTTTTGAGACAGAGTCTCACCCTCTCTCAGTCCTGGGTAGACTGCAGTGGAGTGATCACAGCTCACTGCAACCTCCAACTCCCGGGTTCAAGTGATCCTCCTGCCTCAGCCTCCCGAGTAGCTGGGACTACAGGCATGCGCCACCATGCCTGGCTAATTTTTCTATTTTTTGTACAGACAGGGCCTCACCCTTGCTCAGGCTGGTCTCAAACTCCTGGCCTCAGGCAATTCTCCCGTCTTAGCCTCCCCAAGTGCTGGGATTGTAAGTGTGAGCCACCGCACGCACCAGTCTTCTTCATACTTTTGATCCCCTTTGCTCTTTTGAGATTCTTTAGCTTACTCCTCCAGATTGCTCATTTGCTTTTCACTTTTGTGAAATCAGCCATTCTCTTTTCTATCAATGAGAAAATTTTAAACTTCTAAAGCATTTAGTGTTTTTTAATTAATGCAAATTTTTTTTGCATGTTTCTTAAAATAACCATGTTAATCCATTTTCCATTTTCTCAGGGATTAGTTTTTCTGCTTTTTTAATTTGGTAATTCTCTAGGTACTAGCTTTCTTTAGCTGCTTGGTGATTTTTAGTTCTATTTGTATTTGCACTGGAGAACGTCTGTTTCTCCACTGTAGCATCTACTGGGGCCTTCAGTAACTCTGGCAGAGAGACGGGACGTGCTGCCGGGAGGTCTGTGAGGCAGCATCTCTTCCTGGTCAGGGGGTCTCAGTGGCTACCTTCAGTTCAGCCCTGTCTCTCTGGCCCCAATGCCCACATTTACTGCATTAGGAAGTGAGAAAGCACCACTGCCGTCCTCTATTGGCAAAAACCAGTGAGGAGGAGGGGTCAACCAACCCAGCGCATTACATCTGATTAATTCCCCGTGCGCCCCTGCTCTTCCATCCCGCAATGCTACTTCAAGCTACCCCCCTGCAGCAATCTCCTCCTGCATGTGCTCTGGACAATGGCTCTGCAAGTTTCTTCCCTCAGTGCAGGTATCCCACATGCCTACTAATTACATTCCAGAGAGTGCTCAAAAACGCTGGTCCACTGACGGTGTTCTTTATTGTTTACTCAGACTGCTATTAATTGTGTTGTCATTTTTACAATTAATTGTATTTCGTTGAATTTCCATGAGTCCTTTCCACTTAAAATTGAAAAGTAAAAATTTAATGATGCCACTTTCACGATTCTCATTATAAAGGGAAGCACATTGTACAGCTTTGTTCTATTCTCTGCAGAGTAAAAGCTTCCATGAAAACAATGAACTTTATTCAAAAGAGAGCACAGGAGAAAGAAAAATAGAGTTGTAAAACAATATACAAGTCAACTTTTCTCCTTATTTCTTC
This sequence comes from Indri indri, assembly GCA_004363605.1. NCBI lineage: Eukaryota > Metazoa > Chordata > Mammalia > Primates > Indriidae > Indri > Indri indri. The sequence goes on along the minus strand of RJWJ010014310.1, from coordinate 28,262 downwards.
TCTCTCACTTTATTTTGATAGCACTGGTAGATATGATCATATTTTAGGAAGTTAATGCAAATATAATATAAATTTTTTGATAAAGAAAGCTGTCTAGTATTTTTCATAAGTTTTTCTCTCATCTGACTTGAAAAGGCGTCACTATTTTCCCTTTTCTCCAAACCTAAAAGCCTAAAACCTAAAACCTGCAATAAGAATTTATTTTATTTATTTATTTTCTGAGATGGGGGTGGTCGCATTATGTTACCCACGCGGGTCTTGAACTCCTGGGCTCAGGTGATCCTCCTGCCTCAAGTGAGACGGTAGGAATTTATATCCACCCAATTTTATAAATGGCTGACAGCCAAGAAATTTATCAAAGTTAATTAAATATAATACTAAATTCAGTAACAAAGCAAAACAGAAAAAAAAGATCACGACTATAACTAGAAGAATGAACCCACGCCCTCCCCACGAGGAACATAATAAAAACATTTAATAACTAGTAGAGCTGAACTGGTATACACCAGGTGAGTATCAGCGCCGGACTCACCCTGCCCACAGACTCTGCAAGAGGATGGTACCTTGTCTCAAGAATTTAACCAGGCTCCTACAAAGTCATTTAGGTAACTTTAAAGCTTCATCCAGGTCTTTGTGAAGCTAAGAGGTTAAACGTTGAAAGGCATATGGCTCAGTAATGACCCCCTTTCCTTCAGTGGGGAATAAATAAAGAATAAAAACTGATCCAGATAATAATGTAGAATGTTAACTATAGCGTAAGTATGGGCGGTTTTGTAGGACCACTTAAATGTTCTTTTTCACTTACGACTGCTTTGAGAATTAGTATTTGTCCTGAGGAGGGAGTACGTTCAGTTTTCTGCCAGACGCTCACAAGAATACGGAGGCATATGTACAACTCAGATGAGAAGAGCTGTACTTGGGTACAAAAAGCCCATTAAGGACGATTGCACCTGATGTGGAATATAAGTTGTTTTTTTTTTTAATCTCAAGGTACCACTCTTTCCCAACCCTGATGATGTGGGTCAGAACTGAATGAATAAGATTTTGGAGATTACTCCCCTAATATTTGGGGAAATGATGCTTAATGACAGGGAAACAAGGTTAGGAATTAAGGTATAAGCACCTTGTACATTTTTCCTTGAACTACAGGGAAATCAACATTCAGCTTACAATGAAGTTTTACGTTTCCTAATTCGTAATTCCACTTTAGCAACCCCAGAGGGCGGTTGGGGAGAAAATTTCTGCCTCTCTCCACCCCTTTCATAAGTTCTGTCACGAGAGCATTTTTACTTGTGGGCACGGCTGATGTGCATGCAAGGCAGAAGCCCAGCGTCCACCCCCTCATTCCACTTCCTGTTCCCACAGGATAAACACACACCAGCAGGCTGGTCCCTGGAGGCAGACCCCCTGTGCCCCCAACCATTTGCTGTACCCATTTCCCTCCTCTTCACCTGACACTGCTAGGCCAGGCCTGGTTTGTGCTGCAAGTTCCATCACCTTGGCTCCTGAGGAGAGGGAGGGGGCTAAGGTGGCCTGCTTCGGCACAACCTCCCAGACAGGCCCTCATTTGGATGACAGCTGACACCTGCCCAGATATTATCAACAACCCTGGTCGAGGACACCAATCCAATCAATCCCACCAATCATGCCATGCCTGCACTGACAAACCTCTGTTGGGCTCTGCATCGGCTGCAGTCCAAACATGGACTGCTATACCTTCAACACAGTATAGTGAAGTACTTTAAATCTGGCAGATAATCTAAATTTTCACTAGTCCAAAATACACACATCGCAGTGCAAGACAACTTCTTGACATTCTCCAACCATCCCTCCCATACCCTTCCCTCTACTGGAATGCTTTTCTACTCCCCATTCCTGGAAGCCTGACTCCCCCAAGGGAGCCTTAGGTATTCATTTTCTTTGTTTATAATTCAGGAGCTTTGGTTCTCAAGCATTTCTGACCACAACCCCCTCGGGACAAACAACTCCCAAGCTCATCTACCTCGCCCATTTCTAATTTCCAGTGGAAAATAACTCAATAACAAAGAATTGGGCAAAAATAAATAATCAAGATGGTAAAAACAAAGTTATACAAGGATAAAACTATCGACAAAGTAACACTTAATATTCCTCTACAAGACATTAATTTTAAGATATCAGCAATTGATAGCCACAACCAATTCAAGACAATGCTAACAACTAATAGCAAAACACCCTTCCCTCAATAGAGGGAACTGCAAACAACAGTGTGAGAACAGAAGCCCAAGATACTGCTCAGTAGGGCAGCTGACTTAAAAGGATACTGAATCCTTCTGAAGGGTATTTCAGGAAAAGCTAGTAAAATGCTAATTTTTGACTTCAGAAAGCTTAATAACTAACTTAATAGGTTCATGGTAAATGGCCTTTTGTTGTATTTATAATAGTGTAATTGCCTGTAATTTGTTCATTAAAAAATCATGAAAAGACTTGGATAACAGAGCTCTTCACGTCCCATCAGGAGGATCTCAGTGACCCATGAGTAGGCTCTGGACCACCCTTGGAAAAATGATGTTCTATGGGACACTTCCTAGTCTTTTTATTTTTTTTTCCCCGTTTTCACTCTTTCTAGATTGTCATCCTCCTGATCAATTGTCTTTTTTAACCCCCAAAACTGGCACAAAATCTAGTGTATGACTCTGGGCAAGTCAATGACTTCATTTGTAAGACTGGGAAAATATAGCACCTACCCAACAGGGGTGCTATAAGATAAATAATGACAAGACGGTTGGAAAGCACTTATATAAGGTCTAGCAAGTAACAGCGAAATGAATGGCAGCTCTTAGTATTTTCAGAATCTGATTAATGGATAACTACTTGAGCGAATACATTGATACTGCATGGTCTTCAATAATCAATGAATCAAATAACCAGAATGAATACTTCTGGAAGTATGAAGAAAATGAAATGACACCCTTTTTCTTCCTGAGATCAGTGTAAACTCTCCTAAAAGCACTGAATACAAAAAATTCAAGACTGTGACAGTAAAATTATTATGAAAATATTTTTCATAAAATAGGAGTTACTATTACTTGGGCCTCACGCCCACTGAACAGCAAGGTGAATGTCACCTTATTTAGAAAAAGAGTCTTTGCAGATGTAATTAAGTTAAAGATCTTGAGATAACATCATCCTGGATTATCCAGGCGGACCCTAAATCCAATGACAAGTGTCCTTATAAGAGACAGAAGAGAAGACACAGAGACACAGAGGAGAAGGCCGTGTGAAGGTGGAGGCAGAGAATGATTGGTGCAGCCACGCAGAAATCCAGGAAGACGCGAGGAAGGATTCTCCCTTAGACCCTTCAAGGTGTGCAGCCCTGCCAACACCTTGATTTTGGACTTCTGGCCTCCAGAACTGATAGAGAATAAATTTCTGTGGTTTTAAACCACCAAGTTTGTGGTCATCTGTTACAGCAGCCCCAGGAATGCAGAGCCCTCCTGCTTTTCACCACTGGGAATTACAGGAGGCCCCCAAAGGAAGACAGCAGGCTGCACAAACTTATACCTGCCTCAGGTACAGGGAACCAGCCTTCGTTCTGGGTTCCTAAACAGTAATGATTCAGAACCAAACACTGCAAATGCTCCTACTTCCTATGTTTCTTGGAGAAGAAAGGGACAAGGAGAAGTGGGTTCCTACAGGCTCCACTGATGCGGGTCTGATTGTTTGTCTTTTTTAGTTTTCACCTAAATGTGTCTGAAAATATAATATTCCTTCAGGGATTTGCAGAGGCAATCAGAAAGACAAAAGATACTGCACAAAGGAAAACTGATGGGCACAAATGCCACACGAGATGGAAGTGTGGAAACAAAGCACGAGATCATTCAATCCTGCCCTTTACACTGGCATAAGCTTTGCAGGCACAGTCTTTCCATATAGACCGCAATAATCTAAAGACAGAGAAACATGGACAGAGAGCATACCAATTTTCATAAACATCTTCATATAAATGTTCATATATGCCATGACCAATTTTCACAAGTACGATCTCACATTTTGTAAATGGCCATAAGTCAGTGCATTCTGAGGCCAGCCAGGCATTGCTGAGGTCCGTTCTTGGTTCCCACCCACCTCTCAAGTCAAGACCTACATCCTCCCATCTTCTAGACATTTAATGGTGCCTTATGTCTCAAAGTCTCCACGTGCAGTTGCTATGACACTGGTGAAATGAGACATTACCTAGAGAAAAGTTCCAGAGGATATAAGAGATAAATGAATTAGGCAGCACGATATTCTCGAACTTAAAAATACAAAGCATTATATACCCACTCCACGGTCTTTGTACAGTATGCTCTTCCCTTTGCCACTGTAGAAACTAGATTAACATTTACAAATTAACATTAAGTGGAAATTCTGAAACGCTTATCTAAGATCATGGAAAAGTTCAACAAAAGCCCCCTGCCTTTTCCAGGCCGTCTCTTAGTAAGATGGTTTTTATCTCTGGCCCTAACTCACTGCCTGCCTCAAACATGAATTGCTTGAGTACAAAAGTTACATGGGTTTTATTTTCTTGTGTCCTCTCTTCACAAATTCCGTGTTTGGGCAATGTGTTTTCAGAAGCAGCACTCCGATGAAGAAACCTAGAATAAACCTAGTTCCCTCACTTTGTGATCAAATGCTGCTAATAATAATGTCTAATGGCTCCTTAAATATTATACTTACAACTTAATTTTTAAATTGAACATCAAGAAAACAGACTTCCTTAATATTATTTCCCAATCATGCATTATTAAGAATTCATTTATTCAACAAGTATTTATTGAGAAGCTATTTTGCACCACATACCAGTTGCAGAGGATTTGGCAATGGACTAAACAGACAAAAGCCCTCACGCATGCACCTTACATTTTAGTGGGGAGAGAGGCAATACATATTAAAAACAAATAAAATAAATAGTGTGTCAGATATTGAGAGGTGCCCAGGAGAAAATCAGCATGGAGGATAATACTGCTGGTGCTGACATTGTTTCCCCCATACATCATCGATCTGAGACGTCATCTTCAAATGTCACTGCTTCTTCCTTCACAGTAGTGACATTCTTCATTTATTTGCTAAAATCTTCTTCCACAAACATTTCTTAATTCAACTGCTGCCAACTTTTACCAGGCTAGTCTTTGACATGTTGTCACTTGCTGTCCATCAAATTAAAACATTTTTTGCAGAATAAATATCTTTTAAAAAATGGTGGGGGGCAGGGAAGAAGACTAGCATACACTAAGCACCTGGTATTCAGCCAGACACGGTGGTAGACACTTTGTATTCATTATCAGAGTTGATGTGTGTGTATCCCCATGAGGTAGATAGTAACATTCTCCTTCTACTGAGGAAGAAACAGACACTCCAGTAACTTGCTTAAGGTCACACAGTAAGTGGTGCAGCTGAAATCTGAACTTTGCTGCCCATATTTGTTGTCCTACCTTCAACACTCCCCGCTATTGGGATTCCTTTTTTTTTTTTTAGTCCTTTTTTCTTTTTGGCTGATCCATCTTGAAATATCTTAGTAAGGATCATTCTTTCATGTCTTATATAGCAGAAATTACTTTCCTCAAATACCTAAAAGCAGACCTCACCTCTTTTCTCTACAATCTTAGGATTAGACTAGAGCATGTTCAATTAAATTCAATAAAACCTTTATAAACTACACTGACCACTGATTTTAAAATTAAAATGATCACCATCTATCACGATTATTGGCATCTTTTTTCTATAATCATCTTCCCTTTACCTGATTATTTCTTTTGTAATACAACCTTAAGCCTAAATCAAGCCAATGGAATGCCTAGGTGGCCACTGGGATTCCAAATGGCATATTCAAATGCTAATAAAATACAATATATATGCCTATAGATAATCAACAATGTAAACCAGTAACTTCCAGACATTTTTCTGTAAGGGTGTTCTTTTCCCATTACCTCAATAACAGTTTCCAGGTCGGAGGAACTGGAACGCATGCAGATAAAATACAGTCCCTGACAATGCAATTATAATCTTGCAACTTACTCCCTTTGCCGTGGGAGCAACCCATCCTTTACTATGTACTCAACATATTCAACAGCAGATGGATTTTGAGAATAATAGAAAATATACAGTGATAATAAACTGTTTGCTGTCTCCAAGACTGGCTGGAAATTCTGAGCCAGAACTCGCTGGAATGGAGCTCAAAGGACAGACAGAGGCGGGAGGCCGGTGCCCGGGTGCGGCAACCCGGGGTCCCCAGTCGCTCCCTCGCTACAGCGCGCCGTTCTACGCGTCGCCGGGCACAGCGAGGGTCGCGGCGGAACCAGCCCGCGGGAGCGCGGCACGCGGCGGCGCTCGGCCCAAGAGGTGCGGAAATGGCTGCTGCGCCCCGCGCTCTCCGCGCACCGTCGGGCCCGGCTGCCGTGGCCTCGCTGCCCGCCCGGCCCAGCCCGGCCGCGGCCCGGGTCCCGGCCCCCGCAACGGTCCCCGCCCCAGCGGCCCCGGCCCGCGCCCTGTCCGGGGCTGGGCTCCGCGCCCGCGCGCCCGCCCTCACCACAGCTTCCTCTTGAGCGGCAGCAGGCTGCCGCGGTTGGAGGGGGTGACGCCGATGGCCATCTGCAGCACCGTCAGGTATTTCTGGTACTTCATCTTGTCCCCGCTCCGCTCGCGGGCAGGGCCCCGCCGCCGCCGCCGCCGCCGCAGACACAACCCCTCCAAGCGCCGCATAGATCAGCTCTGGGCCATCCGCCGCCGCCACTGCTCCCGCCGCTCCCGCCGCCGCCGCCGTGCGCGCCGGCTCCCACTCCCACTCCCGCTCGCGCCGCTGCGGCCGTGCGTGGCCCGGCTCCCGCTCCCGCCGCCGCCGTCGCCGTGCGTGCCCGGCCTCTCCCGCTGTCGCCGTGCGTGGCCCGCAGCTCCCGCCGCCGCCCCCCCGTCATCCCCCGCGAGCCGTGGCCTCCGCGGTGCGCACCCGGCGGGCGGGTGCGGGTCTCCCGGCGGCCGCGCTTGCGTGGCCCCGCTCAGGGAGCCGTGGGGCGAGGTCCGGCCACCTGCACCGCCCAGGCCCTAAGTCCCGCGTGCGTCAGTTTTTTTAGCGGCTTACAGGACCTTATTTTCAACCGTTTGTAGCCCAGGAGAATCCCAACGACACGTTTACAGAGCAGAGAATATTTTATTTATAATGACCACTTAATGATTTGTAACCATCATTTATGTGTTCTACCCTGAAGTGTTTGACGATTTTATATTTATATATATGTTACATATTCATACTGTATATATAGATGTACACATGCGTATGTAGTCCTTGCTTGCAAGGTACTGGACAGTGGAAATGGCTGCGAACTGTGCAAAATTGCCTTAATAATGGGAACAATTAAGATTGTTCCATGACCTCTAAAAATTTTGTCAAAACATTCAAAATTCACTTATCCGATGGTTACAAATGTACTGTATAGGGAAATGAAAAAATAGAAAAACTACTAATTTAATACATTGCAGTTTAAAACTTAACGAACATTGAGAATTTAAGTGCTTAATTTCTTTGTAAAAAAACATATCAAGAGTAATTTGAATAGCACTTGTCTTCTTCTAGTGTAACTGTTATACAGTGAGAGAGCATCTTTTCTGTACCGTTGGCAAAGCATCACATTTGGATTGCACTCAACATTTTATGCACTGTGCTTCTAATGTTGCGCAATATCTCAGAGAGTTCCTTAAATGTAATATTTTTGTGTGGACATCACTTCCTTTGGGGCATCCTCATCCTTTTTATCACAACCACTTTCCTCATTTCAGTGTGTGTTGAGTAAGTTTCACTGGCTGCACATCTGGAGTCTCTGGAAAGTCAATATTCCCACGGTTGTCTATTTCTTCTGTAGTACTTCATTTATGTTCTATTCTAATTTCACTTCAATTCCATCTTTATCATTTCTCTTTGTTTCTTTGCTGCACTTTCATCTTTGTTAACCAATTCCTTCTTTCAGTGATCCATTTTTTATACAATGCTGTGTGAATTTATCACTTACAGAAAAGGAAGCAACACAATTGCACACTTTGCTGTCAGTGCCTAATTGAAATAACAGATGTGCAATGACCAATCACTGACAGACTTTGAAAGAGCTGCTGTGGTTGTTTAATCCTGGTACACATCTGCTATTTACATAGGGATTTGTGGACTAAAGAGCTAGTAGCAAAGTTTGTACTATATGCCTTTGCTCACAGTTAATATGCCATGGTAATGCCGGCTTAGCATTTCTACCATCGTCCGGTTTAGTCATCCAACAAGAAGAAATTAATATGAAATTCCAGCAATAAGAAATGAACAAAAGATTGGAGCTGAAGACCTTAAGTGCTTGCTTTTTGCCCGTTGACCAGATAACTAGAACTATCTGCATTATCTATGCAGCATGGGGTTTTTATTATTTTTACCTAAAGATGTCTTTTTTGGTAATAACAAACGTGTTTTTTAAAAAAGCCTGGTTTTTCTCAATACGCCTTTAAAGGTTTTTAAGTTGTTTCATATCTGGTCAAGTTGAGATTTTTAAGAACTTCATTTTTAATTTGTAATAAAAGTTTACAACTTGATTTTTTCAAAAAAGTCAACAAATTGCAAGCACCTGTTAATAAAGGTCTTAAATAATAATAATAAAAAATATGCCTTGGTAACTGAAATTTGAAACATTTTGTTGAGGGACTGGTGTTACTTAACTGAGTAGCTGCCATCAGACATACCTCAACCTGTAAAGCCAGAAGTGCCTATTTATGTGTATGTGTGTGTGTATACACAGTATGTGTATGTGAACAGTGCCAATAATAAGCACCTGTGCATCCACCAGGCAGAATTATCAAATGTTAACTGCCTTCCTCCACAGTGCATCCCTCTTGTACCTCTGTTTAAACATTTCATCTTCAAATTAATTAGCACATAAGACTAGAACGAAACAATCTCCCTCTGGTTTGGGCTCCCAACATGATTTCACAGTCATTTAGATAGAAAAGCAGGTGTAAATATTTCACTTTTATTTATCCAGAAGTTTTAGCTCTCACATAAAATGAAAAATTGGTAGATCTCTGACACTTCAAATGTATACTCACACATGGGAGAGGGCCTTGGAGCAGTACTTTTAAGAAACATTAGGGCCTGTCCTTATGTGTTCACCATTTCATATGTATGTTTGGCCTTTTGCATCACCTTGTCATATTACTTTAAATATATCTGATGAAAATACTGTACTGTCCTCAAGGATTTAGACAACTGGAGGCGGAGCATATTCAGGATAATGAGAAAAAAATCTGGGAGAAGCATTTCCAGAATGGTAGAAAATCTGCCACTCCATAAAAGGGAGAACACTGGCAAAATGGTCAAAACCAATATTTTCAGAACTCTGGAAATTAATCAAAGGCTTACAAAAATCCAAGGAGTGGTCAAGAAAAATCACTGAATCTTTATGAGAAGAGTGAGCTTTATAGCATTTTGACTTGCCCAATTCCCATCTCCTTCTCCCCAGCTCTATGGTAGCCTAGTAATCCAACAACCTCAAATCCGTAAGTAGCTTTGAAAACCAGCTGACTAGCAGCCGGTGGAGGGGGTAAAATGGGTTTAGATCTTCTCAAAATCCCTATACCAAGAGAAACGTCATTATTTGACCTGTTGGGCAGCACCTTGAAAAGTTCCATTCCCAGGAACTTATTATTATTATTATTGTTATTTCACTTAGCTCAGAACTTGCTCTGTGTAAACAGCCCTATCCCAAGGGCATTTGTGAAAAACAATCAGTACCAATTGTTTAACATCACGGCTACCTGAGGTAGTAAAAGCAGTTGGGATAAAAAAAAGGCTACCCAAAAAAATTAAAAGGAAAGATGAGAAATGAGAGTCCATAGGGCTCCTTGAAAAGCTTACACAGCATGCAAAGAAACAGAAAATTATGGCCTACACACAGGAAAAAAGCAGTTAATAGAAACGGTCCCTGAGGAAGGCTTGGTATTTTACTTACTAGACAAACTTTAAATCAGCTATTTATAAATGTACTCGTAAAACTAAAGGAAACTATATCTGCAGAATTAAATGAAAACAATGTCTCACCAAATAGATATTAAAATATCAATATACAGAAGTTTTCAAAAGTAGAAACTCTGGAGTTGAAAAGTATAAAAAGTGAAATGAAAAATTCACTAGAGGAGCTTAATAGTAACATATTTGAACTGGCAGAAGAAAAAGTCAGTCCACTTGAAGATAGGTCAATCGAAATAATCCAGTCTGAGAAACAGGAAGAAAAAAGAAGGCAAATCCATACCCAGACTAAGTGTCTATTCCACTAAGAATAAAACACTCTCCCTTCCATGGGGATATACCAGGCACCAGAGGATGTATTAATTTGCTTAAGCAATGAAACCATATCTGGTACAGCAGCCGCAATTAGAGCAATCATCTGGTTAAGCTTATGATTATCCATTGTCATTCTCCAAGATCAATTTGTCTTCCAGGCTAAATAGGAGAGTTGAATGGGAATGTGGTAGGAACTACCACCCCTGCATCTTTCAGTTCCTTGATGGTGGCATTAATCTCTGTGGTCCCTCCAGGAATGCAGTATGGCTTTTGGTTGACTATTTTTCTAGGCAGAGGAAGTTCTGGTGGCTTCCACTTGGCCTTTCCAACCATCATAGTCCTCATTCCATAGGTCAGGGAACCAGTGTGGGGATTCTTCCAGTTGCTGAGTATGCCTATTTCAATTTGCATTCCAGAACTGGGGAAATGACCACAGGATGGGTTCAGGGACACATTTAGTCCACTGTGAGATGGACCTGAACTAAAAATAAGCCCTCACTCTGGTGGACCACAGTGACATTTTTGGTTTCCAGAAATTAGTGTCAGTACAGAGCCAGTGTCCTATAGTCCCTGAAAGGTCTGATTATTTCCTTTTCCTCGGTGCACAATCACTCTGGTAAAAGGTCATAGATCCCTTTGGGGAAGGCTGGGAGAAAGACTAACTATAAATTTTTGGCAGTGTAACAGCTTCCTTCAAAGGAACCCGACTTCGCCTTTATTCGCGGGGTTCTGGGTCTGTAAATTGGTTCAAGTCTTGGAATTGATTGCGGGGCCATGATTCTCTGGTTATTTTGTTTTTTTCCTTTAATTCAAGTTAGACTTTTGTTCACTTTGGGTTAGAACATTTCCGCTTAGAGAATTTAGTAGGCTTCACATCTATTTCACTTCTAGGAGCGCTATGATCAACTAGCCAATGCCACAGGTCCCCATAAATCAGACTATTCTGATTGCTGCTTTGACTTTGCTGCCCATGATAGCAACCACGTCCACTTTGCCTTTGGTGACTGAATGCCACGGCTTGCCCCTGCCACTCCAGAATTCAGTTACTCCCACTGCATTGAGGTTTCCCAATTCAATCTCAGCAGGTTTCATGTAAATTCTGGTAAAGAAGAATGATCACGGAGCTCTTTAAGGATGATAAGGCTCCCCTCACAAATTTATTTCTCACTGTCATGGTGAAAGATTTATCCTCTAGACCCTCCAGGGTGGTTGAATAGGTCTTGTGTGTGTGTGTGTGTGTGTGTGTGTGTGTGTGTGACAGAGTCTTGCTCTGTTGCCTGAGCTAGAGTGCAGTGGTGTCATTATAGCTCACAGCAACCTCAAACTCATGGGCTCCAGCGATCCTGCTGCCTCAGTCCCAAGTAGCTGGGACTACAGGTGCATACCACCACACCTGGCTGATTTTTAATTTTTTTGTAAATACGAGGTCTCACTATGTTGCCCAGGCTGGTCTCACACTCCTGGCCTTAAGCAATCCTCCCACCTCAGCCTCCCAAAGTTCTAGGATTACGGGTGTGAGCCATCACACCCTGCCTAAATTTATAAAATAATTATGTTTACTATGTTAAAAGAAGTAAAAGAAAAGTTTAGAAATGTGTGGTGGAAACTATAAAAACAGCATAATTTATGTAATCTCAAAGTATTTGCCCATACATAACTTGTAAATTACAAAGGGTAAAAAATATACCTTCACAGTGGCAAAATCTGTGAAACATCACCTTAATCAAATGATCACAGTTAACTTGACCAATAATGGGACAAACTGACATCACATCCCTCCCAGTGTGATGGAATGAAAAGGATACAACATCTCACTTGTAGTATTCGTGCCAAAAATGATACATGATGGATATTCTACAAAGCAATGGGCCTATAGTGTTCAAAATTGTCAATGTTATAAAAAATAAAGGCCAAGCAGCTGTTCCAGATTAAAGGAAACAAAAGAAGCAAAAATAAAGTTATGATGAAAGATAGCATGAGATAATTCTCAAAATTTGAATATGAACTGTATATGAGATAATAGTATGTTAATGTTGCATTTTCTGAATTTGATTATTCACTATGGTTATGTAAGAGAATGTCCTTGTTTCTAGCAGAGACACACTGGAATATTTAGGGTAAGGGGGTCGTTATCCCTGCAATTCTCTCCATTTGTGAATGGTTCAATAGCAATAATAATGATGATGATAAGAGTAAAAAAATGACAAAACATATTTGCAAAACAACCAAATAAAACTTATAAAAATAAGAAATTAAAAATTGAAATAAGAACAAATGGATAAATTTAAAAGAAGATTAGACATAAAGGTAAAGAAAGAATTAGTAAACTAGAAGTGGCACAGAGAGACAAAAGGATGGAAAATATGAAATGATTAGGAGACATGAAAACTGGAGTGAAAAGATCTACTGTAAGCAGAGCACCTGAAGGAGAAAAAAGGGAGAAATGGGGTAGATGCAACATGTAAAGAGGTATTGAGTATTTTTTAGAACTGATGAAAGGACAAATTTACAGTTTCAGGAAGCCCAGTGAATCCCATGCAGGATAAATAAAAAGAAACCCACACCAAGATACATCATAGTGAAATTGCAGAACGCTGAAGAAAAAGAGAAAATCTTAAAATAAGCCAGAGAGAAAAGATCACTTACATTCAAAACAATAGCAATTAAAACTGAAACTGATCTCTCAACAACGGCAAAGGAAGCCCAGAGACAGTGGAAGGATACATTCAAATGTGCCAAAGGAAAATAACAGCCAAAGCAGAATTCTGTAATCACTGAAAATACCTTTTAATAATGATGGCGAAACAAAGACACTTTCAGACAAACAAAAATGGAAGAGAGTTTGCCTGTGGCAGACTCTCACTAGAGAACATTCTAAATGATATATGTTAGGCAGAAGGAAACTTTTCCCAGATGGTAGGCTTGAGGAACAAGGAAGGAAGAGTTAAAAAAGTGGAAAATATGTGAATGAATCTAAGCAAATACTGATTAAACAATAATAATAATGTCTTAAAGAATTAAAAAGGGATATTTAAAATACATGGAAATATAACTTGTAAGTTTGGAATTCAGTAAAAAGAATTAAAGTGTTCTAAATTTCTTTTATTATGCAAGATAAAGTTAAGAGATTTATTCAATTTAGATTTTATTCCATTAAGTGAGCATATTATAATTTCTAAGGCAACTACTAAGGAAATGGACAGAATGCATAACTTTGAAACATGGAGAGGGGAAAACATTAGAATGATTAAAATACTCAGTAAATCCAAAATAAGGTAAAAAAGGAGAAAAAAACCATGGAGCAGGTATGACAAATAGAAAGCACATAATATGTTTGTAGATTTAAACTCGAGTATGTATACAATGTGAATTTTGCCTTTAGGAATGGTGCAATATCATAGCCTTAACAATGTAGCATTAATTACATTTTTACATTATGTAAGAAAAGCTTTAAAGAAAATAAAATTATAACAAAAAATCTGTAAAGATGTAAAATATTTGAATAAGATAATAAAATCGACATAGTAAATGTTCTGACCTAACTATAGCAGAGTACATTTTTTTCAAGCATACAGAGCGTGTACTAAATATAAGAAACCATAAAGCAAATATCAATACATTTCAAAGGTTTAAACTCATATGGAGTGTATATCCTTAGATAATGAAACAAGCTAGAAATTAGCAAAAATTCTAATGAGAGAAGACCCATTCCTTGGGGATTAAAAGACAATCACACATCAAGACAAAATCATAAGATATTAGAAAATATTTTGAACAGAATTGTAAAAAAATATTGCATATAAAATTTATGACATGCAATACAAAGAGGGAAATTTATAACCTTAAAATGTGTGTGTTCAGAAAGTCTGAAAATTAATTGACATTCATTTTGAGAAGTTAGAGATATACCTGCAAGAAGGAAATAATGATGATAAAAGCAGAAATTTTTGAAATAGAAAACAAATAGGTTCAACAAAGCCAAAAATTGCTTCATTGAGCTTAACAAAATTAAAATATTAGTCAAGAATGATCAAGAAACTAAGGAGGCACAGATAATTAATATGTACAAACAAAAAGGAGAGATATTTAGAGGTATTACAGACCTTAAAAAGATAGTACAAGATTAACGTGAACTTGAAAAATTTAGACAAAATGGTTAGTTAAAAATACATAACTTACCAAAATTTATTAGGGAAGAAATAGGAAATCTATAGTAAGAAAAAGGAAATCTTATAATTATGGTGCCCACACATCCCATTTTGCTCAGGACAGTCCCAGTTTACACCTGTTATAGATTAATGTCCATGAATTATTTTCATAACCCCTTTAATTCTCAGAAGTGCTCCAGTTTGGAGGATAAGCCATATGTTCATCCTTACTGCTGACAGTAAGTAATTAGAGAAACTAAATCCATAGTCCAAAATGTTCCTCCTAAAAGAATTTTAGGCCCAGATTCACCAAAAGTTTCTATGAAACAATCATGAAGAAATGACTTTAATCTGAGACAAACTCTTTCAGAAAACAGAAAAAGGGGAAACACCTCCCAACTCTTGAGACTAGTATAACCTTGCTACTAAAAACTGGTAAAGACAGTACATGAAAAGAAAATCACAGGCAATCTTACTCATAAACACAGAGGCAAAAATCCTAATCCAGATATTTTCAAACTGAATGTAGCAGTGTGTAAAAAGATAATACAGCATGACCAAGTTGGTAACATCCCAGGTATTCAAAGTTTGTTTTACATTAGAAAATCAACTAAAATAGTCCACCATCTTATCACATTAGAGAAGAAACTCATAACATCTCAGTAGATATAGAAAAAGCATTTGACCAAATTCAGCATACATGCATGGTTAAAAACCTCTTACCCAAGTGGGAATAAAAAGGAACTTCCTTCATATAAGTTATCATACAGCACATATCGTTCTTAATGGTAATATTGGGTGGAGATCAGGGCAAGACAAGTTTTCTATTATTATCACCTCTGTTTGACATTGTAGTGGTGATGCTAGCCAATAAAGTAAGAAAATAAAAATAAATAAGTTGTGTAAGAATTAGAAAGGAAGGAACAAAAATGTCATTATTAGTGAATAATATGCTTATATAATAGAAAATCTAAATTAAAATTAAAGATTTATTATTAGAATTAGTGAGAAATGAACAACTTTGCTGGATACAAAAAAAAAATTAACTGTATTTCTATACATCAGCATCAAAACTTTGGAAAATGGGCCAGGTTTAGTAGCTCACACCTGTACTCCCAGTGCTTTGAGAAGCCAAGGCAGGAGGATTACTTGAGCCCAGGAGTTCAAGACCAGCCTGGGCAGCAAAGCAAGACCCCGTCTCTAAAAAAAAATTTTAAATTAGCCAGGTGTGCTGGTGCATGCCTATAGGCCCAGCTACTCGGTAGGCTGAGGCAGGAAGATCACTTGAGCCCAGGAATCCAAGGCTGCAGTAAACTATAATTGCACCACTGAACTCCAGCCTGGGTAACAAAGTGAGATCCTGTCTCAAAATTTAAAAAAAAAAAAAAAATTGGGAAATGAAAAAAAAAGATATCATTTGCAATAGCATCAAAATATATGAAGTACCTAGGAAGAAAATCTAACAAAAAGTGTTATGGAGAAAATTATAAATCTTTGCTGAGAGATATGAAAGGAGATATAAACAGAGAAATATACAGTAGTCCACCTTCATCCATGGTGGATACATCCCAAGACCCCCTGGATTCCTGAAGCTGTGGATAGTACAGAACCCTATATATATGTTTTTTTCCTATATACACATACCCATGATAAAATTTAACTTATAAAGTAGGCACAGTAAGAGATTAACAACTAATAATAAGATAGAACAATTATAACAATATGCCAGCATCATCGCTCTTTACATCAGTAAGTAAAATAAGGGTTCTCTGAGCACAAGCACCGAGATACCAGACAGTTTGATAACTGAGAGGGCTACCATCTGACTAATGGGCAGGGAGCATGTTCAGCGTGGAGGCACCAAACAAAGGGATGATTCACATCCTCGGCTGGATGGAGCAGGACAGCAAGAGATTTCATCCTGCTGCTCAGAACAGCTCGCTATTTAAACCTATGAATTGTTTATTTCTGGAATTTTCCATTTCATATTTTTGGACTGTGGGTAACAGAAACTGTGGAAAACGAAATAGCAGTTAAGAGGGGACCACTACAACAAGTTTATGGATTGGAAGATTCAATATTATAAATATATCAACTTTCCCCAAATTAACCTATAGCTTCAAAGCAGACACAATAAACACATAATCGTTTAAGTTGTCGAACTTGGCAAACTGATTCTGAAGTTTATATGCAAAGGACCTTGATAGCTGAGACTCTTAAAGAAGAAAAGCAAGGTGGGAATATTTGCCCTGTACGGTGGAGGGGCAGATGAATAGTCCAATGAAACGGAGAGAGCGCCCAGAAATAAACCTGTGCATACGCGGACACTTGATATATACCAGGGTTGGCATTGCCAATCAGCAATGAAAGGTGAAAGGATGGATTTTTTCACTAAATGGTGCTGGAACAATTGGAATTTTATATTAAAAAAATAAAACCAAAAACGGTCCTGTACCTCGCATTACACACAAAAATGACTTATAGGCAAATTATATGTGAAAAACAACTCTATAATGCTTTTGGAAGATAATATAGGAGGATGTCTTTAAGCTCTGAGAGTAAGGAAAGTTTTCTTAAATATTACATAAAAAGCATTTAGCCGTAAAGGAAAAGACTAATAAATAAGATAACATTAAAATTAAGAAATTCTCATCATCAAAAGACACAAGACTAGGAGAATATATTTGCAATGAATGTAACTAACAAAGGACTCATCCCAAGAATATATGTATTTTTAAATGCTACCAATCAATGAGAAAAAGGCAGACAATTTGATAGAAAAATGCACATGGATTTGAATAAGCGACTCACAAAAGAGGAATTCTAAATGTCTAATAAACATATGACAAGTGTAAGCCTCAATTGTATTCATGGAAATGCATCTTAAAACAACAGTGAGACACCCTACAACCCCATCAGGCTGGCTAAAATTATGAAATCTAAAATAAGTTTGGGAGAGATTGTGGGAACTCAAGTGCACTGCTGGTGTGAGAGTAAATTGGTAAAACAACTTTGGAAAACAGTGTTGGCTTGTGGCACAGTTATCAATTTATTGCTTCTCAGCTCAAATTCACTCTTGACTATCACAAGCTCCAAGATACCCAACGGAATTCCTTCAGTCCTTTCTCCTCTACAGTGAGCACCACATCTAGCTTCCTTAGTAGAGGCAGCGGGCGGGTGCTGCAGGAGGGCAGGGCGCCCCGGCAGTTTCTGGCCGAGGCTCAGTGGTTCAGCAGTGTGGGTGGGAAGGGGTCAGGTGGACTCTGCCCTTGCACATGCCCAGGGTGAGAAGTACCTCTGTGATCTCACAGCCCCCGTGTGGCCTGTGATCGTCTTCAAGGTCCGCTCAACATGCGCATTGTGCTTTCAGGCTTCCTGTCACCCCAGCACCCCAGGCCTGCTGCACACTTACTCCCGAGGGTGCCTTCCTGTTTTCTCCACCCCTGCAAACCAGCGCATTTCTCTGCCCTCTGGTGGGTTCAACCACACCTTCTCTAATGAAGTCTGAACCTCAGTTTTGGGGAGGGAGCCCCTTGCAAGTTTATTCTTCCGTTGGTAACTCTCTTTCATTCAGCCCTAGGGTACCATGCAACATTTTCTTATTTTCTATAGTTACTCTTTTATCACAGTTTAATACTTTTTGGTATTAAACTCCTCCTGTGTAGTTTAAAATCACTGTGTGGTTTCTATCTCCTGACTGGATTGAGACTGCGAAACATTGAAGCTATGCGTGCACCTCCACAGCAATTCCACTCCTCATTATCGTTTCTAGAGGAGCTTTTGCACATGTGCATTAATTCACACAGACCAAATGTTTATAGCAGCAATTTGCATAAAAGCCAAATTCCAAAAATAACGCAAATGTTCATCAAGAGTAGAACAGATAATTAAATTGTGTTACAGTCATACAATGAAATGAAAATCAGTGAGCTATAGCTAGACAGAACAGAATGGATGAATCTCACAAACTTAACGTTCAGTGAAAGAAGCAAGTTACAAATTGATATTTACTACGTAATCTCACTTATCCCATTTAAAGTTCAACTTTAGGTAAACTTAAACTACATTGTTTAAGGATATATATACACATATATGGCAAAACTATAAAGGAACGGAAGGAAATTAGTATTTAAAAAGTCACCTTTAGGAGGTTGCTTTTGGGGTGCTGGTGATATTCTTTTTATTATCCTGGATGTTGGTTACATAGGTATTTGAATTATAATTCTTCTTTAAATTATACATATATGTTTTGTGCATTCTAGTAAGGTCTTCATAATTCTGTAAATAACCACAGTATAAAGAAAGACACAGTTCCTGCCTCTATAAAACGCATGGGTCAAAAAACAAAACAAAACAGAAAACAGGGAATCACATAAATTAAGATGGAGACAGCTGGATTATATTTTCTGATATTCTTGAATATGCATTAAATTTAGGGTAGAAAGTAAGTTTGCAATTTATTGTTTTTAAGCAAATATTTTTGAACTGCAATTTCAGCAATATTGTAGAATAGATAACCTGAAAGCCCTCCTGCTAGAACAGACCTTGGAACTATGGATGAAAGATGACAAATGTTTTTAAAAATGCATTGCCCAGCTGGCAAGAAAGTATGGTGAATTCCCAGGGTGGACGACAAAGAGACGATCAGCAAGCAGAGCTGTGGCGAGCTGATGTTGCAGGTGTTCGAGGGGCAGGAGAGATGTGCTGGTCGGTAGCCAAGTATCTTGGATTTTAATGGTCACCTGCTGTCCAGGGAGAGGCTTTGGGCCTATGAAAGGTGGAAAGCTGGAACTGAGATCCTGTATGTAGCTCTACCAGAGGGACAAGATGGACTGGAAAATAATTTACTCACTGGCACAGAGAGACTAAAAAAAAAAAAAGAAAAAAAAAGAAAAGCTTGTGTATTTTGGTTTGCATTCCAGTTAAAATAAAAAAGAGGGGAAAATCTTCCCAGGGAATTCATAATTACAGGGTTGGACCTCATGTCAGTCGAGTATTCTAAATTATTTTACCCATGTGAACCAGGAACCCTAAAGTAGAAACATTAACATAAGAATTGGTAGTCCTAAATGATCATACTGCTGGGCACCTGGCAGAAGCAACACAAAACCTCGTTAGAGGAACTATACTTGAACTTGTTCACACCAAATGCGAACTCACAAACTAAGATTACAATGTGAGGACACAATCCGTCCTGACCCAAGAGTCAAGGGATGCAATAGTCAGCAAGATTAGACTCTCAGAACATCAGAAAATATAACAAATAAATGTTAATAAAAGGTTAAAATGATAAAACAAGGAGTCAATTAACATGGGAACAAGTTAGTATCAAGAAAGACAAAGCAAATTTGAAAAAGAGCCAGACAAAATTTCTAGAAATGAAATATATGGTCATTAAAATTGAATATGTCTTCTTGTATTTTGTGGGACATTGGCCTCAAAGGAGCTTTTATAGGAAATTGGAGCTGCCTAGAAGTATAATATCAGAACAATAGCATCCAGTGTGTGTAATTACAAGCAAATTGTAGAGTTAGTGATAAGGCAAGGGCAGCCTTATAAATTTACTGTTAATAGTAAGACCCCCTTTGGTGAAAGATATGAAAACCATAGCTCCAGGAGGTAAACAAAGTCACAGATAACGGCGAAGTCCCATCCAGAGTCTAGATGTTCTGATGCCTAGTGAAATGTCTTTTCAGGTATGTCACATTCCCCTGTCCATAGACACAGGCACCTGCTGAGAGAAAGATAAGGGAAAAAGTTTGATGATACTCACTGCTGTGAATTGCTGATAAAAGAAAAGAGACGACGCTGACTGGTGCAGATATCGAAAGGCTGGGAGACTATTTTTGTACGTAATAACAGAAAAATAGTCTTTGTATTATAAAAACAGGAATTTAGGCCGGGCATTGTGGCTCACGCCTGTAATCCTAGCACTCTGGGTGGCAGAGGCAGGAGGATCACTTGAGGTCAGGAACCCCACCCCTAAAAAAAATAGAATAATTAGCAGGGGATGATGGCATGTGCCTATAGTTCCAGCTACTTGAGAGGCTGAGGCAGGAGGACCACTTGAGCCCAGGAGTTTGAGGTTGCAGTGAGCTGTGATGATACCACTGCATTCTACCTGGGCAGCAGAGTGAGGCCCTGTCTCAAACAAACAAACAAACCAAAACACAAATAACAAAAAGGAAGCAAGGAAGGAAGGAAAGAAACGAAAGAAGGAAGGAAGGAAGGGAGGGAGGGAGGAAGGAAGGAAGGAAAATAAATAGGAATTTAATGCAATAGAAGCATCCAGGGATTCTGGGGAATGCCAGGATGCATACTTGCTTACTTCCTGCATGTGTGGATTTGAGTGAGCACCAGGGCTTAGTCCCAATGCTGAATTGTTCAGCTTCCACTTAGTGGAAGTAACAGGTCTTACATTGCTTTCATAGTTTCCTTGCGTTGACATGAGATGGGGAATTTCTTCCAGGGAAATGCTCAAACACTTCCAAGAGTTGGCAAAACCCCTGAAGGCATCCTTCACTTTGGATCTCTAGTGGCTCTTAAATGCAGATGAATTGTGTAGGAAAAAGTTAGAAAGAAAAAAATTCTCAATCATATGTGCCTTTTTCTCTCAAGGAAATACCATTTTCCTCTTCTCTTCTGTACACTGTGATAGCATTTTTTTTTAAGTTTGCTCAGTTCACAGCCTGTACACCTCACCTTCAGGAAGTCTCCTAGACTGATGTCTTATTGTCAGCCGTCCTCTGGTCCTTTCCACTTTGTATCTTGTCCTACTGTTGAAGGCGTACATGTCTGATCTCCTTTAGTAGACGGTGACTTCTTGGAAGACAGGATACTTGTCTGATCTATTTTTGAGTTCCTTATAATGCCTTTCCTAGTTCCTTGCAAATAGTTGGTGCTTAATAAATGTTTGTCTTATGAGTGAATTGACTTTTGCTTTATTATGTAGTAAACATCCAAAATTCTAGACTGTAATAGTTAGGAATTATGTAATAATTCCTAATAAACACAATATCTATTATAGTGAGTTAAGCACATTAAAGCTTTTTTTTTTCCTCTTATGTAAAAAAAAATTAGTTTTCCACTCCAGGATTGGTAAAGTGGCTTCACAAAGTCATGAGATACCCGGGCACTTCTTTCTTTCCGCTCTGCATTCTTAAGCATGTTGCTTCCATCTTCGAGATCACAAGATGGCTGCCAGAGCTCCAGCCAGTATGTCTGCATTTTAGGAGGATAGAAAGGGAAAGACAAGGGGAGAAAACAAGCTCTTCTCTTACCCAAGGCAGTCCCCCTTAAGAGAGAGTTGCAGAAAACACCAATCAAAGACTTCTATTTAGATTTCTTTGACTAGTTCCTTAACTGCAAGGGAGGCTGGGAAGTAAAGTCTTTTAGCTTGGCACACTTTCTCCCTGAACAAAATCTGAATTCTATTTCTAAGGAAAAAAGAGAGAGAGGATGTTAGGTAAGCAGCCCGCAGTCTTTGCCATAAAGGGTCTTAATCATTCATCACTAAGTATTGTCCTTTTATTTATTTTTCACAAGTGTTCATTGTTTCTTCAAGGCTTTTTATTTCTCTTCCAAGTCTGTAGGTAAATTACTGAAATCTATCCAGACTCCAGCCTTCACATCCAGGGATTTTAGCATAATACAATCTACTCAATAGTACCCCTCTCATACCCCATCAAATGAGCCTCGTTTGTTTTCCCTTTATCTCTAAGTGATATGACACCATCTGGTGTTTTCTGCTTTTGACCCAGAGCCATGTCTGGCATCACTGGACTAATCAGGAGGTGGGAAGAGACAGGGTCAGGCATGGGTTAGTGGCACAAATCATTTGGTAATTAAAAACCCCTTGGTTATTGCTCCTTGCACAATAAAATATCTATTGCAGGATTTTGATAAAATTCTGTTAATATTAATCATCAGCAGTTGGAAGCTCAGAATGTAAGTCTGTCAGATTGATGCTGTGGCTGATATGAAGTCTTAAATTTCAAAAAGACAACAAGAGGGGCAGTTAAAGAAATATCAGGTGCTTATTCTCAGCTTACCTTCTCATGTATGTTAAATTTCTCTTAAAAATTATTTGGACAACTAAGGTGCAAGTGACTAAACATAATAATTGCTCCACTTAATCATCCATTCCATTCAATCAATAATTGTTGAATATATACTGTTTGCCAGACATTGTGCTGGTTGCTGGAGATATAAATGAGAATTTTTAAAGTGTAGACATTTCAGAATTAAAGATGTATTGAACGGCTAAAACGAACAGCAGGAAACTGAGATGAGTAATCTGAAATTAGCTTCCATAGACCAGTATTCCCAGAAAGCCTACCAGAAAAATAATAGCAGAAACTAAGCTTCAATATTTTGCAATTCTCTTTTAGCCACACAAAATTAAGTTAGAAATTCTGAGAGGACTCAGGCATAGACTGTTAATATGGGATTTGGGCATGCATTCTTTAGACAATCTTAATGAATAAAGAAAAGAAATAGAACAAGTCGTTTACATGGCATAACATTGAAATAAGGCACACTGGGTAGTCAACTATTCTGGATAAGATAAGAAAGACAATGCAATTATAGCTGAGTAAGTGGCTCAAAATTCCATTAGAATATTTTAAGCTTTATTGTAGAAAGGTCCACAAGAGTTACAGAAAATTAAATTTAAAACTAAGACCTGGAAAGCATTCACTAATTTAAGGGCAGGTTATTTGAAGGAGGGGAGGGAGGGTGCGGAGAATCGCTGGATTGTGAAATTGAAATTCAAATTGGCTAATTTCAATTGACTAATTGATACCATTGAAAGTCCTGGATTTGGCAACTACTGATGCCATGACAGACAAAACGTGCCCATAAGAAGATGCCCAGCCCAGAGCTGCCAGATCCTGTGTCCCAGGCATCTCTAGCATGTTTCATTTGGAGATCATATCATTGTCTGTGCCTTTGACCTTGTAACATCAGTTGGTCTGAGATGCTTGTTTTGTTCCCCTTAGATGGATGAATAATTTCTAATCTCTGGAAAGAACAAAAACTCAGTGTACTCTTATATAATTTGTGTTTAAATATAACCATTATGACGTCCTGTGCATATTCTGTTAATTTTTTAAATGATTTTTGAAAGGCTTAAATGGATTTTCTCTACAAAATTTATAAGGGTGATTTAGTAGATTGATGAGAGTGGTTTAAATGTTTAGGAAGATTTCTTACATTTGTAACCCTCCCTTGGTGTATTTGAAATATTTGAGAAGGTCAACTGTGTTAAAACTGTACTTTGAAATAGCCAAGGAAATTTGATTGGTTAAGTATGTAAATTATGTTTAACATGAAATGTATGAGTTAACTGAAAAAGAACAAATGAAAATGATTGTTTTTATTTTGATTCAAATTATAAATTTGTAAGTAAAATAATAGCTATTGGTTAAGCTTTAATGTTTAAGGAAAATAAGATTTTTACATTAGTAACTATAATAATTTAATAAGTAATTATAAGAATTCCTTTCTGTGCACAAAAGCCCAACTAGGACAGTAAAAGCCCCAAGGAAAGTCCCAAGTGCAAAGTCAATCAATGGCAGCAAAGCAGGAGTGGCCCGGGGGTTAGTCACTAGGGTGCTAGGAGAAAGATCCGCATTTCTAACAGCAGGGTCAGTAGGGCCAACATCCCTCTTGCCTCCCCATTTGTACAGAGCACACAAAACTGGTGGAAGAGAAAACCAGAACTCCCTGTAGATGGACAATCTGCCTGGAGAGGGGTTCTGTGTGTGAGGGCTGGGATCTGAGCAAGAAGCCAAGCAGGGATTAGGACAACTCCAAAAACATTCACATCAGACACCAAGGGGGACAAAAAAGGAACAAGGCCACTAAAGTACTCCATCTCCAGAATAAAAACTTCCTAACATTTCCCTGTGTGGAGTCTCCAGGCTGCCCACTGTCACCAGCCTACCATCCTCAAATCTCCTGGGTAGAAATGCCCCTGCTCACTGATATGGAGGCCGCGGTCAGGCCTCCTGTGGACAGGGAGGCTTGTGGGGAAACTGCAGCTCCCCTTACTAATCATCCTGACTGTCCATTCATCAAGACAAACCAGCTCAAGAATCCCTAGACACGGGGGGAAAGCCAGCAGTATTACAAAGGCCAAAGTGATGAAGACGTCATACTGAGTGAGCTAAGCAGACACAAACACAGTGATATTATATGATTCCACTTCAGTGAGGTACTTAGAATAGTGAAATTCATAGCCGGAAAGTAGAACGGTGGTTACGGGGGCTGGGGGGAGAGGAATGGGGAGTCAGTGTTTAACGAATACAGAGTTTCCGTTCGGCAAGATGAAAACGTTCTGGAGAGGAATGGTGGTGATGGTTGCAAAACATCGTGAATGTGCTTAATGCCACTGAATTGTACCCTTAAAAATGGTTAAAATGGTAAATTCTATGTTATGTATATTTTGACATAATTTAAAAATTTATTTTTTTTAAGACCAAACTGAATAAAGCAAACAGCTGATCTCAGAGAAAAATAGCCCATAAGAAATGAGAACTTAAAAATTCTAATTAGATCTACTTGTAGCTCTTTTGAGGTATCTCCGTATTACTTTCCACAGAGGTTGTACTAGTTTGCAGTCCCACCAGCAGTGTATGAGTGTTCCTGTCTCTCCACATCCACGCCAACATTTATCGTTTTGGAACTTTTGGATAAAGGCCATTCTCACTGGAGATAAATGATATCTCATTGTGGTTTTGATGTGCATTTCCCTGAGGATTAGAGATGTTGAGCATTTTTTCATATGTTTGTTAGCCATTAGCCTATCTTCTTTTGAAAAGTTTCTGTTCATGTCATTTGCCCACTTTTTGATAGGGTCTAATTTTTTTCTTGCTCATTTTTCTGAGTTCTATATAGATTCTAGTTGCTAGCCCTTTATCAGATGTATAACATACTAATATTTTCTCCCATTCTGTAGGTTGTCTGTATGCTCTTGTGATAGTTTCCTTGGCTGTGCAGAAGCTTTTTAATTTGATCAGGTCCCATTTATTTATTTTTGTTGTTGCTGCAATTGCCTTTGGGGTCTTCTTCATAAATTCTTTGCCTAGGCCAATGTCTATAAGAGTTTTTCCAACATTTTCTTCTAGAATTCTTATAGTTTCATGCCTTAAGTTTAAGTCTGTTATCTACCGTGAGTTGATTTTTGTGAGAGGTGAAAGGTATGGATCCTGTTTCAGTCTTCTACACGTGGCTATCCAATTTTCCCAGCACCATTTATTGAATAAGGATTTTTTTCCCTAGTGTATGTTTTTGTCTGCTTTGTCAAAGATTAGATGGCTATATGAGGATGGTTTAATATCTGGGTTCTCAGTTGTGTTCCATTGGTCTATGTCTCTGTTCTTGTGCCAGTACCATGCTGTTTTAGTTACTATAGCCTTGTAGTGTAGCTTGAAGTCTGGTAAATTGATGCCTCCCAATTTGTTCTTTTTACTTAAGATTGCTTTTGCTATACGGAGTCTTCTCTGGTTCCATATGAAGCGTAGAATTATTTTTTCTAGATCTGCGAAAAAATGATGTTGGTATTTTAATGGGGATTGCATTGAATCTGTAGATCAGTTTGGGTGGTATAGACATTTTAACAATGTTGATTCTGCCAGCCCATGAGCATGGTATGGTTTTCCACCTGTATATATTCTCTGATATTTCCTTCTTCAATGTTTTGTAGTTCTCCCCGTAGAGATCTACCATTTGATCCAGCAATCCCATTACTGGGCATCTACCCAAAAGAACAGAAGACATTCTATAAAAAAGACCTCTGCACTAGAATGTTTATAGCAGCACAATTCACAATTGCAAAGATGTGGAAACAACCCAAGTGCCCATCAGTACACGAGTGGATTAATAAAATGTGGTATATGGATACCATGGAGTTCTACTCAGCCACAAAAAACAGTGGTGATCTAGCACCTCTTGTGTTATCTTGGGCAGAGCCGGAGCCCATTCTACTAAGTGAAATATCACAAGAATGGAAAAACAAGCACCACATGTACTCACCATCAAATTCATATTAACTGATCAACACTTAAGTGCACATATAGTAATAACATTCATCAAGTGTTGTGCAGATGGGGGAGGGAGGAGAGGATGAGTATATTCACACCTCATGGGTGCGGTGCACACCGTTTGGGGGATGGACACGCTTGATGCTCTGACTTGGGTGGGGCAAAGGCAATGTACGTAACCTAAACATTTGTACCCCCATAATATGCTGAAATAAAAACAAATTTAAAAAAAAGAAACATGAAAAAAATTCTAATTAGAATCCATAGTAAAATTAGATAGGATATTGAATCTAGAAAAATAAGAATGGTTGCTATAAAAAAGGATCAACCAGATATCAAGAAAGACTTCCTACCAATTAAAATATGATTGCCAAATAAAAAGTTCAGTGGATGGATTGAATGGCCCTGGCTATGACCAAGCTACAGAAAAAAAAAATCTGTTGAAACATAGAACGGCAAGGAAAATATGAGAGAGAGGTTAAAAGACGTGAGGATAGATCTAGGACATTAAACCTCTATCAGATAGGATTTCTAAAAACAGAGAGCAGAGGCAAAGAGGGAATGAAAAAATAGAGAAATAAAAAGTGAATAGTTCCTTGAGCTGAGGAAAGACAGTGTTCAGATTGCAAGGTCCGGCTGTATGTGAACAGGTTGAAGACAGAGTCACACCTTGAATACATCCTGGAGAAATTTCAGAACTCCAAAGATAAAGAGAGAATCACAAAAGTTTCTAAATAGCAAAGCAGGTTACCTTCAAAAGAATAAAAAGCAGAAGACATCCGATTTCTCATCAACATGCTGATTGCTAGAAGACAATGCAGGAATGCCCCAGAATTCTCAGGAAAAACCTGAAATCAAGTATGACTGAAACAAGGTCATTTCAGGTATGTAAGGACTTGGAAAGTTGACTACCCACCAAGCCCACAGAAGATATTACTCAAGGTGACACACTAGCCTGGGGAAAAGGGAATGCAAGAAAAAGGACCACACGAGAACAGAAATAGTGGTGGCTGAATATGCCTTGGATGAAGAGAGAAAGCTGAAAAGAAATCAATAGAGAATTGATCGAAGTTTGATATTTGGTGCACTTTCCTGTGGTTGGGAGAAGTTTGGGGACCTAGAATTCCATCTCTTTTTCTTTAGATCTAATCATACCACTTATTTCTGCAATAATTAATAATCATATGTAGACACTCTTTGATTAGTTTAATTTTTAATAATTTATAGACTTAATTAGGGCTACAGAAAATAATTCAAATATGATAAACACTGACAACTGAAGAACATTAAAATAATAAAATTGAGTGGTAGCATTTGGGACGGGTGGCAGGAGAGAGTGTAAGTGCAACAATATCCTCATCTTTCATAGACACAATACAAAGTTGATAAATCAAAGTACAGAAATATATAGAATTTAAAGCAGTGCTTTTCACACTGTAGGTCACAACTCATTAATGGGTTATAAAATTAAGGTAGTGGTCCTAACCAGCTCTTTAAAAAATGAAATAGCCTGGTGTGGTGGCACACACCTATAGTCACAGCTATTCAGGAGGCTGAGGCAGGAGGATCACTTGAACTTGAGCCCAGGAGCTTGAGACCAGTCTGGGCAACATAGCAAGACCCCATCTCTAAAAAAATAGAATTGGAAATATTAATATTAGAATGCATTGCATGTTTTAAAAGTAAGTATAGATTCCTGATATTCTTGTTTCTGTTAGGAGTATGTGCTCTGGGATGCTATGCATA